>JBCJKH010014742.1:0-12516 GCA_039877255.1 Loriculus beryllinus | reverse complement strand
ATGTTTCAGAGCAAAACATGATCTTGCACTCTATAACCTGCATATTACAAACATGCAGAATAATCCTAAAAAGAACAAATATACATACCTATTTTCTAATGAATGGCACCAGACACTCATTAGCTGATTTCAGGTACTGATCCCCAATTTCTTTCTCATCTACATCCTAGTACAGGTAAAAATCCTCTCTCACCCTGATACTTGATTAATAGTTTACTGCTAATTTTTGTTATTTACTGATGGTGAGGTTTAACTTACTTCAATTATCTTCCTTCAAATATATAATGAAGGTAGAATATATAAATTTCTAGTAAAAACATATATCATTAACTATTTTTAATTACAATTAGCTATATTTTAATGGTTGGACTCAATGATCTTAAAGTCCTTTACAACATAAATTATTCTATGATCCTATGATTCTTGTTGAAACCATAAAACTTTAATGGTTAAACTTAAATTCTTCAATACCTTTGAAAATAGGCAACTCATTTTGGCTTATATTGGCTGCAGTTCCAGAAGGGAAAATACGTTTGTATTTCACTACACTTTGTTTCTCTTTTAGCATGCCTATTGAAGAGCCATTTCCAAAGTCTTGCTGTCGCTGCTCAAGTTATTTCATTTTTTGTGGTGTCTCCCAGTATAACTACTTACTGTGACTCTCACTGAGATTGATTCTGAGAGAGATTGTTGGCTTCCAGTCCCTGATGTTATTTTTCCTTTTTCTCCCTTTCCAAGCCAACTGTTCTGTTAGCAGAATTTTCTCTTAGCAGGCAGCTGCCAGTGCTGTTGCTCAAGTGTTTTTGCTGGTGTGTGTTCTTATTGAGATGTTGCCAATAAGTTTCATGAGGCTTCCTGTTTGGATATCTCGGCCATTTCAATGCCACTGCACAGCAAACTGCCTTATGGCAGGCAGACTTTTTTCTTTTTTTTCCCAGAGAGACTGCAATATTCCAGACTTACATACAGAAAATGGCAGAAGCTCTGCATGAGTTTCCTCTTGTTCACTCTTTTTTTACTCTATAGAGTTTGTGGTCTTTTTTTTTTCTTTTTGTTGATTCTGGGTTCTGTGCACTGCTTCTGTCTGCCACTTCATCATCAAACAGATGGACTTGCATATTTCTTATGTCTCTTTTAAAGAAACAGCACTTCCTTCTTCTGCACTCTTATATTCAGAATCTAACAAGGAAGCAGTAGTCAAGCTTTTAGTGGGAAAAAATTTAAACCCATGTCTGCAATATGTCTGAGATGGCTAAAGTGCTGAAGAGCTTTTTGGTGTTGTTCTAGTCCTGTGGCAAGCTTACCCTATTTCTCCAACCTCCTGACAACATAGGAATTAAAATCTCAGTGTTTTGTTTCCCAAACAGTCCCTGCAGGAACTGAGATGTCATTTCAGTGGGCAGTCACCTGACAGAGAAGTGCCAGGGTCAAGGTTTCTGATCCCAAGAAGAGTAGGCAATCTATGTTTCTCCCATCTGGGAGCCCCTCTTCTGTTGCTGCTGAGCCTGTCTCTTGGGAATGGACTGGGTCTCTCTGTCTGCTAAAGAATGCAGTTCTACCTCGCTGGTGTTCTAGCTATCCAACATCTTGCACAGGAGGATGTGAAATACTCTGAAAGTTCTGTTGATCTAGTGCAAGAGATTCTGCATCTCATCTTAAAAATATTTATGGAAGCAGTAGGCATCCAAAAATGCATATATAAAATGGAGCGATATTCTTGAAATTATTTTCTCACTCGTAGACTGCAGTATGTTTCTACTTCAATTTTAATGCACGAAGTTTTATTATTATAAACAACCCTACGTGAAGACTACAATTAAACCCTCAGAAAGCTGCTATATATAGCTTGTTCAGCTGTGATGTGTTCAATTTTTGATGACTGAGTTCCAAAATAACCAGATATATATGAATGTGCAAGAAGGAAAATCTTTGCCTAAGAATGACTCAGCAAGGTTGAATGCTTCTTACCTTTCTTTGAAATTTTCAGAAATGTTGTCAAAATCTTTTGTTTGTTCATTATTATAGGCTGAGAGAGCATAATCATTACAATTATAAAGATTATTTATCTTTACAATAAATATTACTATGAAAGATTTTGATGATAACTGTATCAGAATATCAGTATATATATTTACAACAAGCTAGCATTAGACTTTAAGTAATATCCTGGCAAGAAGTTGTCATGTCAATCCATACTGTATGTATGTGAAAAGTGAAGTGGGACTCAGTAGTGGAAATTTAGTTATCAATGACAAGTCAAATACATTACAAAACCCAACTAATTTGTGATGACATAATTTTGTTTCCCACCAGTTCAGATTTGGATTCATCCTTGATGAACTTCATTCATCTCTAACAGAGATATCACAATTCAGAAATAAAACCAAAAGTGTATAAATGATGTGTCTAGTCATATATAAAAACTATAGGATCAGTCATGTAGTGACAGCTTTGAAATTTAATTGGAATGCCATGTATTTTGAAAGCTGTAAGTTGCGCTAAGCAAATTTATGAAGTTTTTCTAGTAATATCACTTAAATATGCACAAAATATTATTAAAAATCAAAGTTTGAGATTAACACTATAATACAAGTAACCCTAATCATTGTAAGAAGGACTTGCAGTAGAAAACGAGCTTTTTTCCATACACTGGCATAAATAAGGTTGCTTTTGTACCTATCTGGACAGCAAAACTGAAGTTACAGTTTAGACAATGAAGTTATTTTAATACTTTTATTGTTTGTAATTAATGTTACATGAGATCAGCTGCTGTGGTCTTTTTCTGAGGCTATTCAAACACTGAAACTCATGCTGATCGACATAAATAAAGATGGGTTTTATCGGCTATGAAAAGTCAATGGCATGAACTGTGAATTCAGAAAAACACTATTTTAAATTAAATTCAAGCTCTAGTTCCTATAAATGTAAAATATTTTTTTAGTTTAACATTTAAATTATCTTATAAATCATGCACTTTAATCTGTTTGAAAGTGAATATAAGATTAGTATGCTTTCAGTTCAGTCTAACATCATCTTCTATAAACTACATCCTGAAGTTGTGCATTTTTGTTTGTTCAGTTTCCAAACACGCATTCTACAAGCTCAGTGTATATCCAAAGAAATAATAATGTAAATTTATCTTAAACAAAATCATTAAGGATATACTTCTATTTTAAATTAGCTTGGTACGAGAGTATACAAAATACTTGATCTCATGGTTATGTTTGTTATTGACAATTATATGCACATAATTATCGGAACAGTAAACAACAAAGGAAAGAATATATCAAGAAAGTTTGATGGCTTGTACTGTGTTGTTATTAATAGAGAAATCTGACCTTAAATACTGATGCAAGAAATGTCTTTCATACTTTTTCAGTTTGATAATAAAGATAAGATACTGTTCTTAGTAAAATAGTGTAAATATTTTCAAGTGGATAAAAGGAAATGGGTATCTGTATTTCCAGACAAATAGTTATCCATCCCTCTTCTAATTGATTCTTAGACTTCATGTGGCTTCAAAAGCTTTTTGGATATTATTTCAATGCTTTCTGATTATTTTCCTGTTAGAACATTTCTAATAGTAAATTTTGGTTTTGTATTTTCTTTTTGCTGAAACAAGCTTTCTTTATCTACATATTTTCTTATGTTTAAGAGCATATGAACTGTGAGAAAGATTGTCCTCCAATACTGTAATCAGCTTTCTACTCTCTGTTAGCAAGTGGAACTGGTGCTATGTTGGCTAGAGACATAATTTAAGGGTAATGATAGATCATCCCCTCTTTCCAGCTTTCCACCTCTTCCTTCCTACAGCATGACACTGCAGATTGCTCAGGCTAGTAATTTTTATATATGTCTAACATATTTCATATAGCATTTGAAGACTTAAATTAACTTGTGTAATCTTAACTTTCCACTCTTCCAATAAATCACATATCCAGTATGAGAAAGTATATTGGGTTTTTTTCCTACAGTTTCTTTACTTTCAAGACAACAAACATATTTATCGACTGAGTTTTTATGAAGGTGTGATGTCTCTGGTCCTTACTTCCTCTGAAGTCATTGAACAGATGATTTTAGATTTTAAACTTTTGCACCACAGATGATTTTAAATTTTAAACACTTACACCACAACAAAGTAGAAGTGTCCTTATTGGTGGATTGTCCAGGTTTATATTCTTATACCTTCTTAATTTTCCAGTTTCATTTTTAGTTTTGTTTCTTAATGTGTTTGCAAATAAAATAAGATAGATGAAATAGGATTTAGCTGTGGTATTTAGAGAGAAGAATTTTTTTTCTATTTTCCTTAAATCAGCAGAGCTGTGACTGCTCATGCTTAACAAGAATAAGCTTCAATAAAATTGAACTCTTACAAAATAATTCCTCTTTTTTCTTCCCTCTCCCCCAGTTAGGTTTAACTATGACTCATAAGTAAAAGGCAGTGAGCAAATGGCAAGTGGACAGGTAAAGGTGCTCTCATATCTCAGCAGAACCTTGCTGATGCAGCATGTTTTGTATTTTCTAGCAACTAAATGTGTTTATATTTGTGCATCATCTTATTTCTACAGCATGCTGTCAACTTTGTCACATGAAATTAAAATGACTTGAGCATCCATATAGTTTAGTCCTATACAAAATAGCTAGTCATATTTAGTCTCATGACAAAGGATGCTGAGGAACTGCAGAAATTACATTTTGATTATTAAATTGTTTAAAACGGAATTTATCTTTCAAAGTATGAATATCCTGTATTTTGGAAACCTCAATGTAGATATACAACAAATAGAAAGAAAACCCACTAAGAATGTGGAGGCCTTCTATCCTTTAATACATAGTCTTAATATCTATTTTTTATATTAATTTTTTACTTGTTTGCAGCAGGGTGGCTTATTTCAAGGCTATTCTGAGTGTAAGCTATCCTCAGCTGAGATTTTATTTCCTATGATTTGTATACTACAATATCTGTAACACCTGCAATTCATGAAAAGGTATATAACTAGTAGCAATTACTCTGGTACCCTGGTTAGATAGTTTTTCAGCAGTACTTAGTTCTTTAGGAAATATCTTGTACACAGCAGAAATGATGATGATTATGCTGATCTCCTCAAAACTACTCTCAATTTTTGGTTTTCTCTGAAAATGAACAGGCAATACTTTTCAAATTGTACCTGTTTTAAATCAGACTGCCCAAACACTGCAATTATCCTGGGAGAGTTGCACCTTTGATTTTCCACTGCTTGTAAATCAGATGTCTTATGAGGCCAAAACTGAAAAGTATATTGCAACCAACAAATCTTTTCCTCCAGTCATCACTGTATTATAAATAAATATAAAGCTCTGAGTAGTACAAAAATTGCATTTGAGAAAGACTGTTTTGATATGGGCACTTCTAGGTACCTGATAATGGCTGTCAATTTACTTTAAAACTCTAAGGAACCCAATAAAGTCTTTGATAGACATCTTGTCCCTAGAAATATTGCTTTACAGGTATGTAAATTCAATGTTTGTATTCCTATATGGGTTCTAAGTATGAGAGATACTTTTTTTTTTTTTTTTTTTTTCCCAAGCTTAGCATTCCTATGTTTAGTTACTTTATATTCTCCATACAGTATGAAAAGCTGGACTTAGTTTATGGTCTGTTTCTTCACCATTAGGATGAAAGGTCTTCTTTTGCTCCAGTATTTGACAAACATTTCTGAGTGGTTCATCTGGAGTTTCCTATTCCAAGCTTTGTTTCTTTATCTGTTATCTGCTTTTACTTACTGGGGTGTTACCAGCTTAAATTTACAAATACATTTACAAGTAAATTCAACCTTGTGTCAGAAAATGCACTGCAAAAGCCTAAGTTTTTTAAACTATTTTTTCTAATTGAACCTTTGAGTTTCCTAGAATTTTTTTTTGCTGTTTGGTATGTTACTGCTTTTTGAATATAGCAAATTATCCCTGTTTCTTCTGACAATTGTTCTTATATAGACAATTTCACAAAAAGGTCCTTCTTTAGAATGTGCTTTAGAGCACTTTCCAAGGGCACTGTATTCTTTTACTCTTCTTTTTTTTTTTTTTTTTTAATTCTGCAGTATTTTATGTCTATTGTAAAAAACAATGCCCTTCATTGGACGTCAATATGTAGAAGTCTCCAAAGTTGTTATGCATGTCTTGTGAACTTTTGTTTCATTGCTTCCAAGCTAGCCGAAAATGTCTTCCTTTCCAGACCTTTGAAACAGAAGCAAAACTGGAAATGTGCCTTTCATTTCTGTATGTTGTCAGAAATGGCCTCAAACATGTAACATTTCATCTTTCAAAACAACCTGCATAAATTCCCTATTAGAAGTGTCACATTGTAATGTGTTGATCTATGCAACAGTGAGAAACCAGAGTCAATTTGTATTATAGTGAAATATCAGCAATTTCTTTCTAGAGTTCAGCTTGAAGGTCAAGAAATGCAGGTGTTATTCTTCACATCTTTGTTTTCCTTACTTAATTCTGATTTGCATCTGAATTCAAAAAAAAGGAGGGAAATACTAAAAATTAGAAATCTTCATTTCTTATGTTCTCAGAAAACACTGGGCTGTATTTTTTTTTGTAATATAAAAAATATCCTGTTATAGATATTCATGATATTGTATACATTTTGATATTTTACAAAAAGGCAGATATATTACTTCATTTTATATTGGGGTAGGCAAGGTCAGCCCTACTACCCTTCCGTGCACGATGTTTGATTTTGTTAGAAAATTTCAGTGGGACCCGAGGCAGTATTTTCCTCTCAAGAAATTGCCACCTCCTTCCCACATTGTTATCTTTATGTGGCCACTAATTTTATTTTCCAGTGTGTTCTCTATCAAGTGTTAATGTCAGGATCAACAGCCTATGACTTGCTGGATTTCCTCTGGCCTTTTTTAAAAGGAAAACAGGCATTATGTTCATTATTCACCTTCCCATTCTCTCTTATCAAGGCACTACCAGAGCAGAGAGTGTATGTAAACAGTTGAACTGAATATTATGCAGAAAATCTTGGTCTTTCTACATATTTCCTCCTCTGGATGAGACCACTTTCAAGAGAGGTGATGCTGTGGTGATACTAACTGAAGGAGAATAAGGTAGTATTAGCTGAAGGTAATAGAATACAAGGTATCTATCCATTGCATACAGGTGTTAATGTCTGCAGAATTATAGACATCCAGAGCATTGCTTTACCTTGTGACTTTATTAATCTCACATTAATAATACAAATTAAATCAGCATGTTTAAGTTACAGGCATTATGGCAAAAATAGTATCAAGAGATTAATCTGAAGAAACATTAACAAAGGCGACTGTTTCAGTTCTGTAACAGCTTGTAAGATGGAAAATCATGGTGTCCAATCTGTGATCTGTGAAACTCGACTATAAAAGAGTCAATATTTGAACTTTACAAAGAAGGTATATTAAGAAATAAATCCCTATTTATTAACCTGACAATGGATGGAAGTCTTGCAAAGGCTTGTTCACTTGTAAATGAACAAAGAATGGGTGGAAAACTTGGAAGTCTTTATCAAATACAGAGTTAAAATATTTCTATTTTCAGCACCTGAATTTCTCTTCCAAACAAAATTTTCATGTGAATTCTCATACCAAACACACAGTTTCACTATTTATACCAATCTGTATTTAGAATTCACTTCAAACAATTTTTTTTTAAATCTCCATTACCCGTAATTCTCTTACCCTCTGCTTTCACTGGTCTCTTTTGAAGGCCCTTTCCACAGCAGGTTCAACAGCCAGCTGTTAGCCTGACGCTGCTTTTACCTGCAGGGACTGCAGTGCTTTGTGGAAACCTCCTCTTCCACCTGCGATTGTCAGCAAGATACACTGCTGAAAGGGGTTGTGAAACCGCATGTGTTCTGCATGTATAGCCTAAATGGTAATTCCTACTGCTAAGAAGAAATGTGGTCATTGCTTTTATTTCAAAAATATTTTCTTCTTTGAGATCTCCTGCATAGTTTGAATTATTGCATTGTGTACACAGCTAAACAGAATAATGTGAGGGAATGGGGGGTGGTTTTTGTTTGTGATTTTGGAGGGGAGTTTGATGTGTTGTGTTATGTTTTTTTTTTAAAGAAAGGATTTTTCATTGTTTTCCAGTTTCAGTTTGTATCAGCATCTAAATAAAGGGATAACTGCAAGCACACAAGAGCTTCTAAACCTAAATTTTCATGTGTGACTGAGTTGTATGTTGGTGTCTTGATTTATTGTATAAAATCATAAAATTATAGAATTGTTTAGGTTGGAAAAGACCCTGAAGATCAATTCCAACCATTAGCCCAGCACTGCCAAGGCCATCATTGAACCATGTCCCTAAGCACCCCATCTACACATCTTTTAAATACCTCCAGGGATGGTGGTTCAACCATTTCCGTGGGCAGCCTGTTCCAATGCTTGACGACCCTTCTGGTGAAAAATGGTTTCCTCATATTCAATCTAAACTTCCACTGATGCCACTTGGGACCGTTTCCTCTTGACCTATCATTTCTTAATTGGGAAAAGAGACTGACACCGACCTTGTTACAACCTCTTTTCAGGTAGCTGTAGAGAGCTATAGCCTCCTATAGACTTAGCCTCAATTTCTCCAGGCTAAACAACCCCAGTTCCCTCAGCCATTCCTCATATGATTTGTGCTCCAAACCCTTCACTTGATTTGTTACCCTTCTTTGGATGTACCCAGTGTCTTTCTCGTAATGACGGGCCCAAAACTGAACACAGGATTTGAGGTGCAGCCTCACCTGTTCTGAGTACAGGGGGACCATCACTTCAAGTCCTTCTTTCCCAACTATTTCTGATACAGGCCAGGATGCTGTTGACCTTGGCCACCTGGGCACAAGCTTGCTCATGTTCAGTTGGCTGCTGACCAGCACACACAGGTCCTTTTCCACAGGGCAGCTCTCCAGCCGCTCTTCTCTGAGCCTGTAGCGTTGCATGGGGTTGTTGTGGTCTAAGTACAGGACCCGGCAATTCACCTTGTTAAACCTCATTTAACTCATCAACCCAGTCTGTCAGATCCCTCTGCACACCCTTCTTATCCTCAATCAGATAACACTCCCGCATAAGTTGGTGCCATCTGCTGAGGGTTTCCTTGATCACCTTGTCCAGACCATTAATTAAGAAATTGAACAGAACTGGTCCCAGTACTGAGCCCTAGAAGACCACTTGTGACAACCCGCAAACTGAGTTTGATTCTATTTACCACCACTCTTTGGGCCTGGCCATGCAGCCATTTTTTTACCCAGCAAATGATATACTCATTCAAGCTACAAGTAGGCAGCTTCTCCAGGACAATGCTATGGGAAATGGTGTCAAAGGCTTTACTGCAGTCTAGGTAGACAACATCCATAGGCAGCTATGTCATAGTTCTCCAGCTGCACAATGGCTCCTCCTGTTTGTTGTCCATGCTGCATGCACTGGTGTAGACAAACTTCAGTTGGGCTATTGATCAAGCCACCTTTGGAGGGAGAAACTCCATTCCTGGATGGAATTTCCTAATGATGGAAAATACTTTGGCAACAGAAAAATTATTTGTCAATGAGTTTTAATTTAAATGGCATAGTGCATAGATTTTCTTATCTCCAACTATGTGCCTCCTCTGCAAAGGAGAAGAGTTTAGTTCACTGGAGTTTTAAGTTGACAGTCTGATAAATAACATATTGTGAGAGTTGTATAGATGACTAATCTAGAAGGCAGCAGCTGGTCTTACTCCATCAGCACTGGCATCTCTGAATGCATTCCTCACAATTATCTTTCATCTGACAGAGTTTCAGTCCTTTCCCTGTTGTGATTTCCTGTGATCATTATTGTGAAACGTTTGTACAGTGCTTAAACATCTTGATCTCATTGAAAAAAAGCGATGTTCCTTGTACTTCATCACCTTCAGCTGTGAGTTGTAGCTCCTTGTGATCAAATGTAGGCACTTTAAGCTTGTCTATTCTGTTCTATATCTAAGTGGCCTCTTTTTTCTCTAAGTAATGTGCAAAATGAGGTTAACCTGCAAATATGTAATTTTTTTCTTTATTCTACTATTAAACCAACATTTAAGAAAATTAATCACAAAATACCATTTGGAACCATTATATGCTTTACAATCTTTTTTTTTTTTTTGTCCCTTCGAATTACCATTTATCCTGTATTTAGAAAGTATATGCATTAAGGCTCTCTTTGACTGCTTCCCTTTGAAATCAGTATCTTTAGGGGTGTCAGAATGAGGACCTTCATTATCTAAATTTCTCTCCATAGCCTGCTGTCTGATTATAGATAATAGGAGTAAACATTCACTTAATTACTAAGCATATTACAGCTAAAGATGCCTGGTAACTATAGTTATAAATAGATTCTACCATATAATTTCATCCGTATACATATCCTCTTTTGTTTGCTTATAGATGAACATTTGGTTGAATTCAATTTATTTACAAGCATGTCCATGACAAGTACAATGGCTGCATATAGGAACCCAAATAAATATTGGCAAGATATGAGACTTCAGAAAAGAGCTTTCATCACCACTCAAGGCTCTTCCTCCTCAACCAAAATCTATTTCTTTTTATGCTGTAAAATACTTGTTCTGAAGTAACTTAAATATCAATATGCACATCACACATCTTTAAATTTGGAAATGCATCTATGGAACTGTCACCTCTTTTTTTTTGCTTGCATGGTAATTCTTCTTCCCTTATCTCCCCTACCCATTCCAAACAACCTTAAGAAATCTTACTTTGAACCTCCCAGATAATAAAAAGCAAAGATCTGATTTGAAGAAAGCATGTGCTTGCTCTTCTTTTTTTTTATTAATCCACAATCTAAAAATTGATGTTCATGCCATGCATAAAAATGTTTTTGAGAAAATCATGTGTTATGAATTAACAAACGGAACAGTACAACCTTACTAAAAATCAACTAAAATGTGGTTACACTTATGATCACAGACAAAATTTCTCAAGAATCCTAGGTCATGACAATATTAAAGCCTTTGCACATTTCTGTCGCAATATGAATTCTTTAGAGTTTGTCTACATGGAAAATTTACTGGCATAGTTTTTATTGCTGTAGTTACACTGCCCTTATTCTCCCTGTAGATGTTTATTTTAGAACAGGCACCATGAGAGGAGGCTGTATCAGTGTTATGGTTACATTAGGTTGTTGTTTTTTTTTTTTTCTGATAGAGCTTCTTTCTGGATAAATCTTTAATGCAGCACATAATTTTCATATTCATATCACAAAGACACGAAAGTTGTGACATACCAGCATAAAATCACCACAGCTGGACCCCCCCCCTCCCCCCGTAAAATCCTAGTTTAATCACCACTGTCTCTGCATCTACTCGAGAGCTACAGCTATATTAGTAAATTACATTGCCTGAGAACATTCTCCATAAGTAGAACAAGTTTATCTATAGAAGGAGGTTGATAAAAGTCCTACTTGCTGCTGCTCTGCCCATGCTAATCTCTAGTCTTCCAAACAATTCCCATCTACAGTTCAGCAGTTAAAATGTCTCTGAGACCTGGTTCAGCCCTCCAAAAATATCCAAGCAGACCTTTTAACTCCACGTACTGTAGCTCCATGCTCTCTTCCATGCTGTTGTGCTGAGTGCTGCTCTGCAGTTGCACTAGAGAGACAGAGTGCAATGAAATACTATGTATTTCTACCCTTAGGGGTGCAGAGCAGCCTCTTGTTCTCACAGAAAGGTGGAGCTGCAGGTGAGAGCAACCTGAGATTCAAGGAAAGCACACTGCAGTTGCAGTCAATAAGGAGATTGTACATCAATAGACTGGATAAATCTCGGATGAATCTCCCTCCTTACCTGTACTGAGATTAGTTACGCTTGGATGTGGAATGCTCTCCTCCTTCATCTGGCAGAAAACATCTACACTGCTGAGAAAGGGATAGGTAGTCCATATGTTAGTCTCTTCCAGCTTTCTGTTTCCCTCCTGTCTCTTCCCTAAGTCCATGACATCCCTTGAAGTATAAGCATGGAAAGATCCCATCTTTATTATGGTTTCCTTTGCTGTGAAATGAAGTGAGCCATACAGTTGCATCCATTTAGATGGAGAATGAGATCTGGGTGTTGTTAATGGTTATGTTGTGATTAGGTGTGTTGCGTAGCATTGGCATGCAGTAGAGGTCAATGAGATAAACAGGGGAGAGGAGAAAACTTCCTAAAGCCTTTGTAATACCATGGTAGGAAAGCAATGATTTTATAAGAATGCCTGTCTGTGTCATACAGATGAAGGAGAAACAGCACTTAAAACACTTAAGACAGAGATACTAGCAAAGTCTGACTCAGCATCTACAAGCTGCAAGTGTACAGTACATACGGCTCAAAACAGTGGGATATAGAAAGTATTCAGCTGAGTGTGGGTGGTAGCTGTCTAGGGCTCATCCAGAAAGCCTGTGTGAGAGTACTGTGGAGGCAGGTGGAGATCAGCATTGTACAAGGGTTAGAACAGCTGACAATCATCTCTGGATGAATGTTGCACTCATTGCTGCC
>JBCJKH010014739.1:0-20408 GCA_039877255.1 Loriculus beryllinus | reverse complement strand
TCTAAAATGTTTTAGGCTTCTTTTGCTTTTTTCTAAGTCAAATATAACATTTTTTTTTCTTTCCTAACCCATTTTTGGCTGTTAAATATTATTACTGTCCCCATTTCTCTCTGGTTAGCGAATAACAAACATGTCAAACATCTTATTTAGCTTTGTTCCTCAGTTATGAGCAGAGATAACACAAGGTATGTGTAAATCTGATGTTATGAATCAACAAATACATCTTATTATAGATACACGCATGGTTAAAGCTTACCACTGGCACAGTTAAATGTGAAACTGCTTATTGCTGTTGAGTGCACAACCTAGCCATGGTCTATGTCAGGCTTTCACTAAGCACAGCTCACCCCTGCAAACTAGCAGGAGCAAAGTGGGATGGCCACGGCTACGGTCCTTGTGGGTATTCCCAGTGTTTCCAGTTGTGAGGGCAGATGTTCTTTTAAAGAGGAAATAGAAGCAGTGTAAGAACAGCAGCTTGTATCTGCTGCAGTACTGTAACTCCATAGCCTACCATGCTGACTTGGGTTCGGGTCTGATCAGTACAGGGCAAGCCAGCACAAACATGATTTGAAGGGGAAATCAAGGACTGTGTGTGTAATGTGTTTGGGCAACCATGAAGGCATCGAGCAAGGGTCTGTTACAACCTTTCATTCCATCAGGAAGATGCAGGAGGCATGTCTCAGTGTCCTCAGAGAGAAGCGATGGCAGCAAGCCTTTAGTGCTCTTTGCCAAGGACTGAAGCGTGAGGTATAAACGTGTTTAACTGGATTGTGCCACGTGTGAACCAAGCAAATGTGCTGTGTAAGTGCTGCTGCTTAACTGCCTCTGAGACAGTCGTCCATGTATCCTACTGTCTCTCCTGCCCCAGGAAAGCAGGCAGCTGCTTGGATGCGGTTTGTGATGGCACATTGGCTAAAGCACGCTGATAGGCTCATTTGGGAGTGAAAAAAAGGATGGAAAAGATGTTGATTTCTGCTCTGTGACCCCTTACATATATATAGGAGGATCCTTTTGCTTTACAGCATGATTTGCATTTCTATCTCTAAAATGGTCGATGTTACAGAACAGCATCACTGTACTGGAATGGTCACTGTGGTGGTGTAAGACATTATAATCAGCGGCTGAAAGCAGCCCAGTGTGTTTAGCTTTCACATCACTCTGTTTAGCTTTCTTCTGGCATAACTTGAGAATGATCTTCTCAGCTGTTCTCATAAAGAGGCAACCTTCCCATATCATTGCTTTATGACAGTCCAAATGGCAGTCCCCTTTATCTTCCCTTCCTCCTTTGCTCCCATAACATCAGCCTGGTTTTTACTGTACATGCAATATTCTCCACCAGATGACAACCGGGTCAGAAGAGAAGTAATTCACTTTCTGTCAACTAATGTGTAACTGGAGAAAATAACCTGATAGTTAACTAAAACTCACTTAGAATTTGGCTTCCAGGCTAGATCGTGGGGAAGGAATTTATGGATGCCTTCTGTTCTCTTCTGAATCTGTGTCAATGTTGATGATGATATTTCCATGAAGTCGTATTTGTTTCCTTTAAGAATATGTTTCTTCCCTATTTTCCTTTCAGTCTGTAACATACAATGTTTTCCTCTTTTGGAAATGGGGAAAAAGAGGTAATATATTTCACTCCAAACATCCCTCATGTTCATAGCTCAAATGTGTTTGCCTCGATGTCAGTATTTAAGGGAAAAAAACAAGACGCAGCAAATCCCAAGAATCTAAAGCTAAGGAATCCAGCCAGCAATCCCAGAGTCTCTGGATAGACCCTGGGAGCGCCAGGTTTTCTGTTCCATGCTGGGAGCAGGAAGAATGCAGTTTTCCCCTAGAACAATGACAGTTTGGTTGTACCCACCTACTAAAAACAAAAGATAAGAGCTACTCAATAACAAAATGCTGCTTTACTTCAGCTCCACCGTGCTTTTGGAGAGAAACAGCAGTTACCTGAGATAAGCTTTTAAAGGAAAAGTCAATCTCATTGATACCAAAGCTTCCTTTAAGAGAATTCAAGCCAGGAACTCTTTTGTGTGTGTTCTGTTCCCTATGGTTGGGATGCAGCGTTTTGTTGAAGGCTTTGGTCAGAGTTAGGCTGTTCCTGAGCTCTCCTGTTGATGCTGCTTCAACTTCACAGGTATCTGGGTCAGTTCTAATCCAGGTTTTCCCTTGCAAAGACTAATCATAAACTGCTGGAAAGTAAGTGTCCTTAACTCAAGTTGGCACTTGAGCCAGTAACCAGTAAGGAAACCAGCAACAAATACAAGGGAATGGGTAGAGTCCCACTCTCTCACTGATTATCTGGCTGAAAGATATGTTCTATTTTAACTTGTGACCAAACAGAGTAAAGAACATGCTGCTGGGGGAACAGAGGCAGAGATTCTCTTGGCTTTGCTCCCCCAAAAGGCTGGCAGTGAAGGAGAGGGGGAAAAGTCTTCCCAAGTCCTTGAAAATGAGATTCCTCCACATCAGATGGCCTGGAGCAGTTCAGCTTTTCAGAGCAGCCTCTTGTGAAGAGATCTACTGTTACCTTCAGAGCATTTCCAAGGGAGGTTACAAGTCTGGACAGGCAAGTGCTTTTCTGGAGCAGTAGTCATTGCCATGCAGGTGATGGGTGGAAGAAAGTCCCTGGGACTCCCCCCTGTTTAAAGGCAGACACAAAGTTTAGGAACCCACAGTTTAAAAGTGCACCAAACCCCAAAATCCTGCTTTAAGGGAGGAACTGAGCAGCCAGCAATGTCCCCATCAAGGTACAAAACGAGAGCAGGATGGGCTACGTTCTGCTATGCTCTGAACAGCACAGCATGTGAACTCAGCACCGTTTGAGCCTTGGCTGTGTTTATGAGAGGTCCAGGAGCCTGCCTGGCTGTGAGGCCAGTGGGCTATTCAGGCACGGGATGTGGTGCATGAATGGATCCATTCATTGCCTTTCTCTTATGCTTCTCCAAGCCTTGGGGCATTGATCCTGTTCTGTTGTCCTGTTGTCCCTTCCCTGGAGCAGAGGAAGAGGCTGCCTCTGCCCTCATTCCCCTCTACTCTAGTTCCCTTGCAAAACAAGATTCAAAGCAAGATTCAGTGCAGGGAGCACTTATCTAAAATAAACTACTATTAGCCATAATAAAGTCCAGTGTATCTCAAATATACCAAACTATCTGCAGCTGTGCAGAAAGTTCTGATAAGTAAGTAAGTCCTCACTTGAGATAGCCTTCGCGTCAGATTTACTTCAGCCAGGTTGTTTCCAAGGACCTGAGCATGAACATGCACAGACAGCCTTTCTCATATAGTCTTAACCTTTTAACTGCTCTTTAATCTCAGGCATAATCTGGGTTAAAAGCCACAGAAACTCCCTGTTCTGAGCTCACACGTGACCACATCAAGGCACTCCACTTCTGCTGGGGATGATTAAGCCTGTTGGGCAGGTTATGATGGTTGGCTTCCCCACAGGGCCTCACCATGTCACGACAGTAGTTTTCTCCCTCCTGTTTCCCGATGATTTCCGATGACTTCCTGCAGAAAGCAGACTGTTCCTCTCCTGTTCACTTAAATTCCCTACCAGAGTAGCTGCTGCAACATTCCCACATCCGACTGAGGAAAGGCTTCAGAGTGTGAGTCTGGTCCTGCGGCAGCGTGAGGAGCTGCTGTCAGCTTCGCCACAGTCGGGTTGTAGAGCGCTCCTACTCCTCTTTGAGCTTTTGGCTTTGTAGATGTGTCTGACACATACACACACACATACGTTTGCTGTGTATACGTAGGCAGACACAGAGCCCTGTGTGTGTACAGATGACAGATGTGTTTATATTGCTGTAGAGGTGGAACAGTGTGGAGCGTTACATTTTGCCAGATGAATGTGAAATGCTGAAGTAGGCTTTCGCATGCTTTGCTCCAGCAAATACCTTTTAGAAGTGGTTCCAATGGACAGAATACCATTTTCCACGATGAAATCTGAAGGGTGTGTTTTACTGCTGAAAGGAAGGTGCTTAAAATGAGAGAACAGGATATAAAGTTGAATTTACTGTATCAGGAAAACAGAGGGAAAACGCTCTTCCTTCCCCTGTTACTGACAGTAATGTTAGAGCCTGAACCAGTTCAGTTTTCTCAAGTGATGATTTGCTCTCTATGATGTAAATCTGCTAAAGATTTTTGCATGTATGCTTTGAGAAAGTACTTCTTAAATCATCGTTCAAGTACTGTGCCTGTAGCATGACACTTGTCACCTTTTTATCTACCTTAAGAAGTGAGCAACGACTTCCAAAGGATGCACTACAGATTATAAGGACAGCTTTGACAAGCCCAGAGGAAAAATGACACTGGTTTAATGCTTTGGGGGGGTTGGAAGACTGTGGAGTACAAACTGTCATGAAGCCAACTTAATATAACTGTTTCCTTTATCCTCTAAGGATTCACTAGGGACTTCACTGCTAGCATACAGGAAATAAAGGCTGTTGTGCTAGAACAAGACTTTGTTTCTTACAGTTTAGAAAACTACACGACGTTTCCTTACAGGAAATGTTACATTGATACAAATTCCCATATTTATTTGTAGACAAAAATTGCCATTCACATAGCAGGAAATCCAGATGAAAACAGAGACGCCACAGACTTAAGGGCATTATGGGGTACTGGTGACCAGAGCTACACGATGGCAAGGAAAACAACTACACAAAAACGTACTTAAATGTACTTAAATCTTTATTATTGTCTCCTTCTCCAGCACCAGCCTCATTTCTTAACAGGAATCCTTGAGAATAAATTACTACAGGAATGCATCTCTTCGGCGAGGAGCTTGCAGAGTTTGTGTTAGGGAAAGCTTGTTTTCCATGGTTACACTATTCGACCAAGATATATTGACTTGGGATACTTTTCCTTTAGATCAGGCCACTGAACAATGAAATAATCTGAAAAGTAGTACAGAATCTTGCCAGAGAGGGATAAAGTTTCCACGCGGCAGATGCTCTCTACATACACAATGATTGCTCTCTTTATTCCTAGAAGCCCAAGGAGAAGAGCAGATACACAGACAGGAACACATGTTCCTGGTCCATTGCACAATATCTAAAAGAGATGAAACATGTTACACAAGTAAAACGTGAGGTTTTTCACAGGGTGAAGAATCAAGTGTGTGCATTCATGTCACATTCCACTTACAAATCAAACTGCTTCCAAGGATATCTGAAAGCACAGAAGGGGCATGTGAATATGAAGAAAAATGGGGGGGAATGGGGCAAAAAAAAAGACATTATTTCAAAGTAGCTGCTGAAAAAGATCATCTTTCTTTACACGTTGAGGAGGAGAAGAGCTCTGAGAGGCCACAGTTAATCAGTTCATGTCTATGAAGGAAGCAGAAGTCTTGACTCAGGCGTATACAGCTTAAACAGCTTCTAAGCTCACTCACAGCTTTGTGTTGTATCACTAATGAGATTTGTGCACAGCTTAGGGCCAAAGAAGTTTAATTAGGATTACTAAAGCTGGGATCTGGTTACAAACCTCTTGAACTTTGGCTTAAGTCAGTAAAACACACAGGAGTTCAGCAAAAATGTGCTGATGACTTCGGACCTTCATCAGAATCTACTAACTGAGGTGCACGACTGCATTTGTTTTGCTTTTACCAAACACTGTTACATAGGAACAAGCATACAGGAGGAAGGTGTTTTGGCAAATACATGGCACGTCCTGGTAGCAGATGAGCTCAAATTCACTTATAAATGTTAACAGTAACAGAAAGTGGTCTTCCAGTTCTAGACATTGGGAAACAGCCAGGCAGATTGCTTAAAAGCAGAAGGTTTGAAGCAGGGTATGTTCAAGCGCTCTTCTTGGGTATCCAAACTGGTTTCAGGCAAGGAATTTCGTGCTATATTTAACTGCTACCATGTAATCAGAGCTCTGCTGCACAGCTGGGGGTTATGTGGAAAGAAAGCCTTCTTTCAGAAAATCATGACCCTCTTTCTTGCCAAATTTGATTAATGTGCACTGATGTTGATTGTGCTACTGGTACTTTACTGATACCCAAATGAAGGCATGTTTAGGTATCTCTGTTTGTAATTGCATTTCTTACTGTAGTGTAAACACAGGCATAGGAATCAAGTCGGAATGTTCTGTGTTTGCAGGCAAAACCCAGGAGGGTTTGTGCTGCAGCATCTCTTTAGGCAAGTGCATAAGAAGCACCAAAACAGTCCAAAAAAAGTGATTTACTACTGGTTCTTATTGGTGAGTTAAATATTCAATCTGACTCCTCATTTCAGATTAAAAACCAGCTTGAAGTGAACAGACAGAAATGTGCATTGCTGCTAAACAGAAACTCTTCTTTCCCTTTCCTTCAGTGGAGCTACCTGAAGTACAAATGTTGTTTCATACTCACTGCTCCCCGAGCCCTTTTTCTGTTGCATTAGTCCTCTCCCCTGTCCTTTCCTAAGTGTCTTCCATTTCAGTGTTCCTCTGTAGTCTGAGATGTATCCCACCCATCCTCTCTCCCCTGGTTTTCTTTGTCATCTCTGGCATTTGTTTCCCTCTCCATCCCTGTTCCCAGCCACTCTTCCACCGTCTGGACTCATACAGCTCTGCACTCTTTCAGCTTCCATCTAGTCTGAAAGCTCAACACACTGGTTTAAAGCAAGGAGAGAGTTTGACATCAGTCCCTTCCTCTCCATAGTCTGACACAAAAACATACCAGTCACAGATAGGAGTTATGTCAGGCAGACATCCTGCATCCTCCTCAGCCCAGAAGCTGAAGTATTACATTCATGGTCTTTATCAAGCCACTGTGCTGAACACTTCATCCTACTTCCCTTTATTAAGCTTGGCTAGGGGCTCCAGTATGTCTGGTATTTGGTATTGCTGTGTCTAAATGCACACACAAAGGTAAATGCTAGCATGAATTCCTAACTAAGTAAAGTTCATATAATTAAAGAACAGTAATTGGGTCTAGTTGTGACTCTGTATATAGCTCTAAAGGCCACACAGAGTTGCTGTTACTACCTTGCTGAGGTGCAAAACAGAAAAGCAATAGTCAAAATTGAAATCATAATAAAACACCTTCACTATATCAAGGCTCTGATATGATGCACTCAACTTATACCTTCTACTAACTGTTTGTAACTTGTAAGCTGCTTCTCAGATCCCTTGGATTCATGGAAAAGTAACTGTATGCAGGAAAAAGAACCAGGAAAATGGTCGCCCAAGGAAGTTGTGAGTGCTCCATCCCTGGCAGTGTTCAAGGCCAGGTTGGACAGAGCCTTGTGTGGCATGGTTTAGTGTGGGGTGTCCCTGCCCATGGGAGGGGGGTTGGAACTGGATGACCTTAAGGTCCTTTCCAACCCTAACGATTCTATGATCCTATGATTCTACATACTGTAAATGTCCACATAGAGAATACGAGTCAACAGTTCACCCTGTGCTGGCTTATTGCTTACTAGTTTTTGTGCATAGTCTTTTTCTCTACGAAATGTATGTTTGATAGTAGATGTCCTTGTAGGAGTAAGATCCATGTTTCAACATCTGAAGCTGTTATATTTGTTTTTCCTAGAAATTAAATTGTAAAGAGATAATAGAAGGTTTGGCAAAAGTTCTTAAGAAGCATCCAGGTAAGTGTGTTAAAGTGTTACTTGTTTTGTATTTACATTTACTATATTTGTAGTTAATGGAAATGTTTTATGTACTAAAGTGTTGCTTCCCCAGGTTTGAGGAACATCTTGCCTATAACAACAGCCAAAGTGCCTATAGTAAAATTTGAACACAGACGAAGTGGCTTAGAAGGAGACATCAGTTTATATAATACACTGGTAAGCATCTCTATGTGTTTGGTTTTGTGTTCAAAGAAAGCTTTTTAATTCATTTTAATTTGTTCAAATAATAATTTGAGGGAATGGTTTTGAAGCCAGAATCAAAATGCTTTGTGTTTGTTTTCTTCCCCTGCATGGGTTAAATTGAGTGGCCTACACCCTCAGCCCAACCCAGGTAGCTCTATAAGCTGGTGCAGAGCAGCACCGCACAAAGCATTTTTGTGAATGCTTTTTGTAAGCTATTAGTGCCATATTCATCATGGCCTTTCTGCCCTCCTGAATATCAGTACATCTCATCCCAGCCTACATGTAGCACAATGGAACTGCATGATTTCTTATATAATGGGCTCGCATTCACCTGTGAAGAAACAATTCTTGGAACTTGTTCCAGTGTGAGTCATCTTACAGACTTTCTTGCTGGTGTTTTTTAAGGTTCTTATTGTTATTACTGCATTAAGACTGCAGTGATTATACCATTCAGTTATACTTATGCAGAAAAAGTTGAATGAATTTTAAGGAATATTGTTTTGATTTTTTTTTTTTTGCCCCCAGTTGCTTTATGCAGCTCCTGTGCTTGAAGTGCAGACTGTGCTGTAATTAACCATAAATGACATTGAAACCCCTTTGATTTCCTTTCCTTTATCCCCAGGCACAGCATAACACAAGAATGCTGGCTACATACGCAGCTATTGATCCTAGAGTGCAATATCTGGGCTATACAATGAAAGTTTTTGCAAAGGTAATAAAAAAAGCAGGTACTTACTTGTATAATACAATGTTTTCTGACACAGCCACTGAGTTTGCCTTTTGCTAATACCAACTGGAAAAGAGATGTCAGAATGTTGCTAACATGAAGTGCACTTTCCTAAGCTTGCTGTGCTCCGTCTGATTGTGTGTTAGAAATAGCGTCTTTAGTCCTGGAATCCTCTCTACCTGTTGAAAGATTTCTGTCTTAAGAGGAAGCTGATGAGAGGAAAACTTTAATTTTTAAAAAATTTAAACCAGCTTCAATGCAAAAAAAAATAAAATCCATCCCCAAAAGTCAAACAGAACTGAGGGAAAATGGTATCTGTGAGATGTAGGAGTATGTGGCTGTGCATGGGCTTCCCAAATTTCCATAGCTAGGGTCAGCCCAGAGATTATTGCAACTTTCTTCTGGCATACTTGCCTTGTTTCACTTACTATACAAGTCAGGAGTAGGTATGAGTTGATAAATGAGTGCCTGAATCTCTACTTGATGTGTCTAGGACATATATTTGACTTTAAGAATTTGGAAATACCCAATACCAAATAGTGTTACAGAGTCTTTGATAATTCAGACATGGTGTTTCTTTTTATTCAAGCTGCAGTCCCCAAACACATGCAAAGAAAGCTTAGTGGAACAGGGGCAAATAAAAAATGGGTTACAGAGATTGCATCATACTACCAGATGTTAATGTAATGAAATATATCAAGAGGAATGAGATAACTTTGTTCCAGAACGACATGGTCATGTTCATTATACTGTCACCAAGACTACAAATGATATTTTCCTTGGTGTGGCCACAGTAATGCAGAGTATTGCCATGTCTTTTCTGTGTCCAGATGAAAAATGGCTTGTGTTGAGAATACTTTTCCTTGGTAGTATTGCATATTTCTGTATACATGCTAAAAATCTAACTGTAAAGACCGAATTTCCAAGTTCTGGGACATATACTCTTCAATGTATGTGTATGGAGGTGACTTCATAACTATACAAATACTCTGTGTTTAAGCAAAATGCTTCCTCCTTTGCTTGCATTGGCAGAAGAACCAGGAACAGCTGTTACTGCTGCTGCTGATGTGAAAGTAATTTGTGAATTTCTGTTTTTTCCAGACCTAGAAGGTTAAAAATGTGTTGTTTGTTATGACCCATGCTTGAAGCAAAGGGTAGCTTAGAATCTAGCAGGTGCTGTGAAAAGGTTATACTGTAATACGATTTTTAAGCATAGTAAGGTAATTCACTGATGTTTGTGCAGGCTGGACCATGGTTTAATTAGGTATGTGTATATATGCTAGCAAAATGCCACGTATTGCATTTTGTACAACATAGAAATACTTGCTTATTAATTCATTATTTTTTAAAAGGGGAGAACCAAACCAATAAGGAATCATAAAAACAGCTCTAGTAACATGAGACATGAGTTTAGGAGGATAAGATTTTACAGTACTGAAACGACATCAGACGTGGAGGTTTGTTGGGGTTTCTGTTTTGGGGGGTTCGATTTGTGGTGTTCAATTTGGCACAAAATAAACTAGAAACAAACTTCAGCAATGAGAAGCTTTTCTGGCTTTCTGTTAGTCAAATTATGCTGTGGATGTGCCAGATGGCACTTGACTCAAGGGATATTTATTTTTCAGTCTCCATAAACCAATTTTTAGTGAGGAGATGAATGTATTTTCTGTTGCTGGTGGGGTCTGTGGCTTCTCTCTGACATAGTTGTTAGTCTTGAGTAATAAACTGTAAATTCAGCCTTTTTACAGTGTATTTTACAATGCATTTTTCCAGCGCTGCGATATTGGTGATGCATCCCGTGGCAGTCTGTCTTCATATGCCTATATTCTTATGGTTCTGTACTTTCTACAGCAGAGAAATCCACCAGTTATTCCAGTTCTCCAGGAGGTAGGTTTTCAGAAAAAGAGGCTATGAAAATAGGTGTGCTGTTTTCTCAAGCCTGATGTGAGAGGTCTGGGCTTTTAGGATCAGGGGGATGAATGAAATGTGGGGCCTTTCTGCATTAGCATGTTCCTAACTCCCACTTGGTTTGACTGGGTAAAACTTAACCAAGAAAATTACAACAAAATGGAGAATCTGTTGGACCTGGGATCGGCTGTTACATTTACTTTGGGGTTTTGGTCTTATGGTGGTATTTATATGCTGAACAGGATAGAAAAAAATTGGCAGGTGGTGTCGAGAGAGGGGATTGTAATTACGAGACTGCACCAGATGCTCTTAAATGCAAGTCCAGCTCTTCCACTGTTTATTGTCAGAAGCATTATTTATTGTTCCAACACCTTATCTGTAAGAGAAAAGGTTTATTTTATGATTTGATGGGGTGGGGTGGGGGAATAAGATAACTAATGCATTGGTGCAGCTTTAAAGATAACTGTTTTACATGTGCCAGGAAACTTTGTTAAGAAAATAACATTCTGTTATTCTCCTCCACTGCATGGGTGGGGAGAATATAATTAGTCAGCTATCTGCTTCTTCCTGGATACTCTCAGGAACTCTCAAGCACTTCTTAAAATAAGCCCTTTCTGACTTCATTGTTGCCTTCATGCAAGAGGAAAATTGGCTTAAGCACTGCAGTGAAGACTCAGACTTTATTGCTGATACTTAAGTAGTAGATGGGGGTTGTTATTTTATTGCTACCCTGAGAGTGCATTTAAATAACAGTGGAATTTCCCCTTGGCTTTGCTAAAGTCAGAATGTAATAGGAGTCATATAAAGTCTCGCTGGAGATTTTGTGAGTAAGAAGGACATTGGAATCTTGATGAGGTAATTTCAGTCGTGTTTTCTGATTTGCAAAAAATAAGTAAAAATATCAAATAATTTGAGAGCATTATAGCAGTAATGCAGAAAAGACATTCAAGCTTTTTACCAATGGGAAACTCTGCCTTTATAAGAAGTAATTGTTAAAAGATGTATATTTTCATATTACTACTTAGCAGCATTATGGTGACTTTGAATTAGAGTGGTAACTGCGTTCTCTGTTTTGGCAGATATTTGATGGAAAACAGATTCCACAAAGAATGGTGGATGGATGGAATGCCTTTTTCTTTGATGACATGGAAGAATTGGTAATATTCTAATTCCAGAGAAGTCACTAAAAGCTTGTTTTTCTGGGAAAATAATGCATTTCTAACAGTGTAATGTATAAAAGAGTTAAACTTCAATATCTATAGCATTACAATTTCCTAAATTAGTCCTGTTTTGCTGAAATCAGTGTCTGCTTTTTCTTGGCTTATTTTAAATCATTTCTAAATAACATAAATCAGAAAAAATACTTTTTACTCTCAATAAACAGTCCAGGATTGAGGTAGTGTTGACTGCATTGATATAACCTTATTTTAACCAAGGGAAAACTGTTCATGGTAGACAGACTCAGCAGTTCAGGAGGAGAAGCACTTCAATAGCTGCAGCTGGATAAATTGTGTTTTCAATTGCCTGCAGAAGAAGCGTCTGCCTGCTCTTGGAAAGAACACCGAATCTCTTGGAGAACTTTGGTTAGGGTTGCTGCGATTCTACACTGAAGAATTTGACTTCAAGGAATATGTGATCAGCATCCGGCAGAAGAAGCTGTTAACTACATTTGAGAAACAGTGGACATCCAAATGTATTGCTATTGAAGGTATTCCCTGCTGATTTTGTATTCTGTTCATGAGAGAGTGATGAATGCTGTTGCTTGCGGCTCTGTTCTCCTTGTTGCACATGGTGGATGGAGTCTTGGGTGAGATGGTTTAGTGCAAGGTGTCCCTGCCCATGGCAGGGGGATTGGAACTAGATGGTCTTTAAGGTCCTTTCCAGCACTAACAGTTCTATGATTCTATGATTCTAGGATCCTTATGTGAGGAAACTACTACCAGTGTTTAAAAAAAGCATTGTTTGCAATTCCTGCAGCTTATGAAATGAGATTAGACTCGTAACTTTTACTCTACATCAGGAAATTGCCCTTACTTTATTATAGCTAGTCACATTTTTAAAACACTCAGCATTGCTTTGCTATGATGTACTCCGTAAGGGCATTTAAAATGGAATTCTCTCTCTTGCAATAAAAACTTTTTGTTGCAGTGTATTTTTTACGACTCTGATTTGTACTTTTCCCTTCTTTACACAGATCCTTTTGACTTGAATCATAATCTCGGTGCTGGAGTCTCCAGGAAAAGTAAGCTATTAATGTCTACTAATGATGAATTTCTAATGTGTTGTGCCTTTCCTGTTGTTACAAATAGCTTTGTCTGTCTTTAACAGTGACCAATTTCATAATGAAGGCATTTATCAATGGGAGAAAACTCTTTGGCACCCCATTCTACCCAACTGTCGGAAGAGAAGCTGTAAGTTGTCATAGGTTTTAGTAAGGTTTTTTACTTCATCCACTGAATTACGCACCCAAAGCAAATCTCTTACATGTGTTTGTCAATATGGTATGTATAATATATGTAATTACACATCATCTGCATAAAACGTACAGCTTAGCATTGGACTTATGGATTACTAAATTCACAGGAGTAGTTAGATGAGTGATGGGTATTTTTGGCAGGTTTGGGGAAAGATTGTTTTGGTTTTGGGTTTTTGTGTAAATATTTTCATTGTGTGACATCAGGTGTTGTAGCAAACTGCTAAATTGGCTACAAAACCCAGAAACAGCTTCAGGAACTTTACTGGCTATTCATGTGGCTAAGGAAAACAGACTCACAAGGACATTTCACTTAAATGTTACTTATATTTTACTTATTTTTCCAGTTGGCGGGGAAAGTAAAGGATTGCTGCTTAAGGAAGGAAAAGGACGATGAACAACTCTTTTTTCTTTAATCATTTCACCTTCAAAACTCGCATAGTGAGTCAGGGTCAGGAGTGTGTTCATGCTACATCACATTAGAGAAGGTGCTCCTCTTGTGCTACAGGATCCAGTCATCGATGCGTAGTAGAGAGCTATTTTTGTATGAGCAGATAAATCATCTGAAATTAATATTTTTGACATCCCATTAGGTGTTTCTAAGACAGTTTTAGAGGTCTATTCCCCCACTGGCTTTCCAGGGGTTGTGTTTCCAGGAGATTTTGGAAGTCTTTTGGAAGTTTATTTCCCTTCATCCTTCCCTATCTCATCGTTTCTGTTTGCTTACTTTAGCGATGTTCTTTTCTGAGTGTGTATTAAATGTTCTTTGCTGCAGTGATTGTGTTCTGTGCTGTGCCTAATAAAAATAAGACCTGTTTCTATACTGGGGCTTTTGAGTATTACTGTGATACAAATAATAATGAATTACAGTGTGGATATGGTTATCTGTAACTGACACATACGTGAGCATATGTAATAAATGGTTTTGCTAAATAGTTTATTTAATTGTTTGCATACATGTTCAAGACAAGGCTATAGTGCTTCTGGAAAGCATATACTGTGTGTTTGTGTATGTGGTCATTTGTGTTCTACCTCACCTCAGATTTTCACTGAGCATTTTCCATAAGGATAAAAGCAAGACACAAAGCAGCCTTGGCATGCAGATGAGCTGTCTCTTATGTGAAGCAAGGAATGTTAGTACTAGTATTACATAGCATTTTATTTCTCCAGAGTACCCAACAAAGAAGGAGTTCCTTATCACCTTTTTAAGCCAATGCTGTGTATTGCAGCTCAGTGGTACAGAGAGGAAACTAGCAAAAAGGTTCAGTAATTTACCTGTCTACAGTAGGACTTTGTTCCTGAGCTGGGGTTAGGACACTTCTGTTTGTACCTCTGTTTTCATCTTTCAGGCAAGATAGTCCTTTCACAACATTTATGCTACTTAGAAGCTGTAAAGTGTGGCCTTTGTGCTGACACACATCAGAACTACAGCCATCCTTAGCAAATCCCACCTGAAGAGGGTGATACAGGTCAGCATGCTGCTCTGTTTCCCACCCGAGCTTTGTTCTGTCTAGGGGGATATAATCCTGGAGGGGACACAGGCTGCTTTGTAGGATGTACAAGCAGTGGCTCACATACCAAATAGATCATATGCAAAAAATTGCCCTCTGAAGAGTCTTTGGGGAAGCAGAAGGCAGGCAGCAGGCTGGAGCATGGATAAGTTCGGCAAATTCAGCTGCTGGCCCTGAGACTAAATACCCCTTTTTAGCCCAAAGTGCTCCACATCTCTGAAAAAGCTGCTGTTATCTAGGGGAGAAAAAGCACTACGATAATCCAAATTCAGGGAGCAGTATGAAGTGGGAGCTGTCCTTTTTGCTTTCATTTCTCAGTCTTCTAGGTGAGTGGTTTATATATGGTATCTGTTTGGTTGTGTTTTGATAGGAATACTTTTTTGACTCGAAAGTGCTGACAGATGGGGAATTGGCACCCAATGACAGATGTTGTCGTGTCTGTGGAAAGATCGGTCACTACATGAAAGACTGCCCCAAGAGGAGGAGGTAAGCAATACGCAAAGCTAGTGTAAAGCTTTTGAGATTACATCAGGAGAGATTTGGATATTTGAAATTTTAATGGATGTGAAAAATATGCTGAATTGCAGAGAAAATCAAAGCTTTGTATCTCATCCTCAGCTTCCTGCCCAGTTTTTGCTTTCTGAAGACTGTTTCTGGTCATCTCTTGAAAAGAGTTTTTATGCAGCACAGACAGTAAAACGAACAGTCTGCAATATGTTAATACTTATGCTTCGTGATCTGTCTGTAGTTACAGCTTAGCTTAAAACTTGGATGACTAAATGATCTTTTTATAGTGTAAACATTCAGATGGACTGCACATTTTGTAATACATTTAGATAGATTTCCTGTAGTGATCATGCTGAATTTGCACTTGTACATTGATTGCATTTAGGAGTTTTGGGTCCTGAATTCCTGCAAAAGGGGTCCCTAGTACATGAAGGTCAGCATCTCCAGAAGAGTTTAGCAGGAGCTGACAGAGAATGTGTGCTCCTCACATTTTTGCATCTTTGGATTTTTAATGACCCATTCGGTGGAGGTTGTATGACCTCCTAAAACCTTTAGAATTTAGGTTCTGGGCTTTTTCATTTACTCCTTAGGTTCTTCATAATTCTTTATAAGGTTCTTGGTCTATTCCTTCTACAAAGTCCTTGTTTACAGCTTTTTGTTCAGTCAGCACGATACATGAAATTGGCCTGGAACCCTAAGGTGACAGCCTGACTATTTCTTTCAGCTGCTCCCTTAACATACTGCTCACAAGCACACTGAATTGCATCACCTCTTTCCCTGCATCTGCCTCAGGAAAAGAAGTTGATCTGCTCTTCACATGAGCTGCTGCTACAGCACAGCCACACAGAATCTCTCTCAATTGTCTCTACAGCTCACAAAATAGTATTAATATTTCCCAATCCTGCAGATAACCATGTGGAAAAAAGAGCTTTACTTCTTGTCTTGGCTCCTGATGACTAGTTCTTCTTTTTGTTGTATTACTACTGAGCGCTTGAAAGAGCCTCGGTGCTTGCTTTCACATCCTATCTAGGCTCAGGATGCTAATGTACTCTTACAGAGAAATATGCCATCTCCAGTCAGGCTGAGGTTATATCCACATGCTACAGCTCACTTGTTTTGTGTATATTCTGACTCAGTGGGATTATTGATAGAAGTACTCCCAAACTAACTGGCAGGTTAAGCCTACTTACACAGTCTGTACCAATACAGATAACTCAGATAGCTTCTGGATATTCTGAGGAGCTTCTAAATTCATTAATTTTTTGCAAACAGGTTGTTAACAAGCCAGACCCTGAAAGTGTTTTTCTGAGATTCCTAAGATACCTGTGTTCTGGTACAGCTGTTGGTTATGTGATCATTTCCTTTGAACATACCAGTATAACAACTCACCAAAAAATTTTTGTGTGTGGTTTTGTGATACTGCTAATAAAAGTTATTATTCAGGTTGAAGAAAAAGGAGAATGAGAAAGATGATGAAAAAGAAGTGAAAGAAGAGGATAGAGAAACAAGAGAGAAAAGATGTTTCATCTGTGGCGATGTGGGTCATGTCAGAAGAGATTGTCCCGAATTCAAACAAACCCGTCAGAGAAATAATAGCGTGCCAGGTAAGTTAGTTCATGTGTGCTAGTATAATTTGAGGTCGTTTCTCTCTAGGTTTCTACACAGACCTGGTATTATCTTAAAGAAAGAACCCTGCAACTAATTATTTCAGTCATTGTAAAGACAGTTTTTAGCCTAAGTGTTGTTTTCCTTCAAGGGGAGTAATGCCTGCAGTCTTTGCATGGGTGGTAAAAATGTACTCAGCAGTAAGCATAGTGTACTACAGGGTATTACATTATTTGTCTTCCACTCAAAATGAGTGCATTTAGGAGGAGTAATAATAGCAATAATTGAATGTATTTCCTCTTCCAAATGTTTCTCAAATTGTCCTGGGTTCAGCTAACCCTCCATCACCAGTGAGAGGTAAGTAAATATGTTTTCACCAAAAATCAGTGGTCTTACAGTAACACTTCCAAAAGCATATGGATGCATTGGGAAGCTAGATTTCAGATTGCTTGCAGTAATTAGAGATAAGTCTAATAGCAAACACATTCAACCTTAGTTGGTCCATGAAAAAACAGAGAAAACAATCATAAAGGAGCTTCAGAGACAACCTTGCCGCTTTTCTGTATTCTGATATCACTTACATTCTTTTTTGGTTTTCCTTTGCCCAGAGTTTCTGCTGTTGCTATTTAAAATCCCACTGCTTACAGCAGTAGTGTGGAAACCTCTATAAAGTAGCAGTCATGCCTGATAGCAAAATGACCTTTGTTCACACTAGAATTTGTTACTCAGAATTGGAGTTTGGGTTTAGCTGCTATACCTATTAGTATCAACTGTTGCCGGTAGAGGGAAAGCTTTCCACTTAAAGGAGAGGAGACATTAAAGTGATTTACCTACTCTGCCTCATATGAGGGTTAAGGGATTGCTGACTCCAATTCTGTGTTCATTGTTCTGTCACCCATAACCTTGTGGGGTTTGTTAACATTTTCTTTCCTTGATTAGGCACCCAGTTGGTCCGAAGCATGGTAAATTCACAGCTAGTGGCTGTGGGTCAGCAACAAGCAGAACGACCCCTGCGCACTAGACAGTCATCAGAATGTGTAAGTTCCAATTAGCTATAGTACTGAAGTAAGCACGCTATAGCAAACCAGCGATCCTGAGCCATGCTAGGAACAGGTTTGCACAGGGTTTTCTCAACAGATTCTGGACTTGATAGTGACAACATTGCACTCTGCCACTTACTGAAACTTTGATTTATAATTTGTATAATATCCATAATGCCGTGTCTCTTGGAGAGCATTTGTGAACAAACAGAAAACAAACTGTCAAATTTCATTGGAGAACTTGCAGTTCTGAAAGGCCAACTTCACAGTCGTTGAGATTTATGCTAGGTTGCTTTTTGGAGTCTTGTGCTTCGTTATTCTGGGGTTACTAAAGGAGGTAAAGCAGAGCTCATTGTTAGCATGCTTAGGTTTGTGGCTGTCATGATTCTCTGTGGTTTAAGAGAACTGTATAAAGGCACTGTCACGAACAGGCAGGGAACACAGATGAATTGTACTTTCAGATATCACACAGGCACAAATCTGCTGGAGCACACAAAAGCACAAATTTTAGTAGTTTGCTCTAGAATTTGTTCAAGTTGCTATAGAATCAGATAAAATCTGTTTAACCCGGGTATTTGAGCAAATACAGCTGTTGGCATTTATTGTGTTTTGGAGTACAGGATACAGCAGAAATTGATTAATTTTAAGATATTATTCTGAGAAACTTGCCTGCTAATGAAGCTGGCAAGTAAGCAAACAGTAATCAGGGCTGCTGATCACAAATGCTCTCTGGTCAGTTTACTACTTTAGGTATGGAGTATTTCCTAACTGATAAGCAAGCATTTATTGGGATGTTTCCTCCAGTAACAGAGACTTTATGGAGTCATTTTTGCTATGATGTTCTGTTAATGGGGGACCGATACAGCCCTAAACTAAGTGAAAGGCTGAACTGCCACCATGCTATCACATGACACAGGAGTGTCTCTGTAGGAGCCTTCTATTTCTGCTTGGGAAACTGAAGCTGGACATGCGGGTGCAGTCAGGCACATCATGCACACCAGACCTACTGCACATTCTTATATCATGTGGAGGTCACAGGCTCTGTATTTGTGTGTTGCATGGTTGTCATTTGTCCAGGATTTCTTGGTGAATATGTGCTGTCCTGGGATTATTTGAGAAGAATGGGAAGGGGAATGTTAGTGGGGAAAGAAAAGGAAAAGCAGGAGTGTGGAAGCAGACCAAGAGGCTAGAGCTTAACATCTCTCCTGCTGCTGGCATGTCCAGGGCATGCTTGTGGTGGTTTAATGTTTGCAGGAAAGCTGTAATCAGTGCGTGTGCTCTATTTTTAAAACATTTAAGCTGTTAAACTAGTCATTGTCTTTCAAATCCCAGGTTTTACCTTCTTGTCCTGGTTTGATAGGCATAGGAGGCACTCATACCGGAACAGTTGGAACAGCAGCAGGGAGCAGTCCTAGTTTCTGGGCTTCATTTTTTGCCCAGACACATAGCATGCTGCTGTAAGGAGCACTCTGAAAGGCTGGCATGGGGAAGTCTTGCAAACCTCTGGTTATGGAAAATGAGTGACTGCCACTTTAAACAGACAGGCAAGCAGTCATGGATAGTGACAAGCTGCAGAGACCTTTAACTAAAGATGTTTGCCAGCAGCTGAGTTACTTGGAGCTGAGCTGTCCGTGTTTTATGGATGGAGACAAGTTGAGATCTGAGATTCAGGTAATCATCTTTGGTTTAGGTAGCTGTCTGTCACTTCAGTTTGTCTCTGGAGACATCTGTCTTGATGACGTCACTATCTTGTTTCAGTGCTTAAAACCAGATTGGCTTAATCCAGACACTGGTAATAAATTTTGGCCAATAATGAGGGGAACCCTTTTCTGGGCCACCTCAGCTCTTGAAGTGCTTCTCTACTTGGTTGCAATACCAGAGAGATGAAATAGGTTCATGCCTGTTTCTGTTGCTGGTGAAAGGGAAAGCTTTGTAAGAGCTCTGCAAGGTAATAACTTCTGTGCTTTTAGCCATGGCCTAACATCAGGATATGGAAGCTGAAACTGGGGGTTTGGAGTTTCAATTTCTTGTTTAACAGATTAAATAAAAATTAAATATTAGGAACTTACTTTGTAATGACTTTTAAAAGTGTCTGTAGTCATAAGAACCACTATTTAAAGGTAAGCTAATGAGTTATGAGATTCTGGGCTGTAAATAGGGTGGGGAAGACAATGGTTAAAAGCCAGAAACAGATGTGTGAGGAGTCTTAATGAAGAGCCTGGGGCTAATGTTTGCTCAGAATGATGTTTCTGGGATGTGCCACATTAACAGACCAAATTATCTGATGATGAAAATCAGTGTCAGTCTAACTGTACTTACCTAAACCAGCAGGAGCTTGGGCACAGTATTTGGGGTGTTGCTGGGGAGTGCTTTGCCTTTTTTTTTATGCATAGTCTAATACAGTGAGTGCTTATTAAACACCATTAAATAGCTAGTGAACTAATCAGAAATACATACTTTTTTTTCCCCTCCAGTCTGATTCGCATCAGTCATCTTACTCTCCACAACCTCAACAATTTACACAGAATTCCTCTCAGCCAGCCTCCATTAACCAGACTCAGCCACAACCAATATCCCAGTCTAAGCACGTTCCGCAACCACAGCAGGGTGCACAGCCACCCCATCAGGTCCAGCTGCCTTTGTTTAACTTTCCCCAATCTCCCCCAGGTCAGTATTCCACCTTGCATAACCTGGGACTACTTCAGATGCACCATCACCACCTCATCCTTGAATTGCTCCACGTCATCCAAGTTTACAGTGACGGTCACAGACACCTCGGCCTTGGCAGGGATCACGCCTTCACTGGGTCCAATACTCCAGCACGAGTTTTCG
>JBCJKH010014736.1:0-32738 GCA_039877255.1 Loriculus beryllinus | reverse complement strand
GCCTCCCCTCAGAGCGACAAGAGCCACCGAGTAGGGAGCCTCAAGCCCTCGACAGGACTTGCCCAGCAGCCGCCATGGACAAGATCCTGGAGGGGCTGGTGAGCTCGTCTCACCCGCTGCCGCTAAAGCGGGTGATTGTGCGGCGGGTGGTGGAGTCGGCGGAGACGCCGCTGAGCCAGGCGCAGTGCCGCGCTATGTTCGCCCTCAGCACCCGGCTGGTGTTGCAGGGCCCCGACCCCTTCCAGCGGCAGGTGGGGCGGCAGGTGCTGGAGGCCTATGGCCGCTACCACCGCGACGAGTTCGAGGCCTTCTTCAACCGCGGGCTCGTCCTCGGCCTCCTGCAGCGTGGCTACGGCGAGCTGAGCAACCGCGACCCCGCCATCCTTGACTACATCCAGGCGGGGCTGCGCCTCATCATGAGTTGCCCCTCGGTGCTGGAGCTCTTTGAGCTGCTGCAGGTGGAGGCGCTGCGCCTGGTGTGCGAGCGGCCGGCGCCGCCGCTCTGCGCCCGCCTCTGCCAGCTGCTGGGCGACTTTCCGCAGTGCCTGCCCCGGGGCAGGAAGCTCTCGCTCGCCTTCTGCCAGCAACTGGTGCGCAGCATCGCCCATTTCCAGAGCCAAGGCACCCGGGAGGCCGAGCTACGCCTCTACGTCTCGCAGGTGACACAGGTCAGCGGGCTCCTGCGCAGTGTCTGGAAGGCCGAGCCCGACACGTTACTGCCCTCTCTGCAGGAGCTCTTCGCCATCATCTCTGCCGCCGGTGAGCGCCGCCCGATGGGGCCCTGGGGGATAAAGAGGGCGGGAGGGGAGCAGAGTAACGTGGGCTCTTGAGGAGAGCGGCAGGTTTGTCAGAGGGAAGAACCCCACCGGGTAGCTTTGCAGGTATCTCCTACCCGTTGCTTCTTTGCCCAGGTGGTAAAGTGCAACTTTTGCCCGTGACAGAAGTAAAGCCCCCACAAGAAAAGCTAAAGGGGAGATGGTGATTTATTTAGCTGCAGAATGGGATGGCTTTGTTACTATATGAAGGGAAAAACAAGCCCATCTCTTGTTGCAATACTGTAAGTGATGCACAGGAACAATGTTTGGGGTGTCCTGTTAGGAAAAACTAAAACTCTTAGTGTCAGAATCTGCTCTTCCTCCTTGCTTCCTCCCGAGGATACTTTGTGTCTTGTAACTGTGTAGTCTATGGAACTGGGGTGTGTGTAAGAAATATAGAACTTGGGTATTGTGGGAAGGATTCACTGCTTTCGTAATGTAGGTGCGATTGTAAGTAGGTCCTTTCTGACTTCAGAAATCTGTGAAGTACTGTATAAGCTCACACTGAAAAGTACCTTTGCTGTTGAGAAACTTCACATCCTAATACTGTATTTCCTCATAACTGGTGTGGTTAGCAAGCAGTTGCTGAGGTAGGTTATGGAAAATATCAGGTGTATTCGATCCCTAGGATTAACATCAAGAGTGATAAATAATTGTATGGTATTTCTTTTTAGAGGAAAAACAAAACCTACTTCTCAGCTCTGTTGAGGTGGAGGAGGAAGTTGGCAGACTCTCTTGCATGCATAAAAACAAAAGGAGTTTGTTTGCTCTGTTCATTGTCCTTAATTCATTGAAACTCTTAAATTTTGTTTTAGTTTGTAATAATAGAATCCACTCAAAACTTTACAACCATAGTGAAGTTGTAGGGCAGAAGATAAAGCATATTTTTTCTGTGAGGTTTTCTTTTTAGTTTCTTACATTATGTTATGTTCAACTATTACAGATACTTCATTTGAACCTTCTGTTGCACTGGCAAGTCTTGTGCAGCACATACCATTACAGATGATTACTGTACTCATCAGGAGCCTTACTACAGATCCAAATGTGAAAGATGCAAGTATGACTCAAGCTCTGTGCAGGTACTGTATTTCATTGTAAAGGGAAGAAAAGTCTCTTTTTTTCATTATTCTTGCCTTTGTTGAAGTTGTTTGTCATTTAGGTTAAAAAAAAAAAAGGTAAAAAATAAAAATGGTATTCAAAGTTATGCTGTTTAGCATGTTAAGGTAATGAATATTTATGATGTTGTGAATGTTACTGGTGTGGTTTCTGTTTAAATTTGTTGCTTCATTGCTAATGTGGCTTATTTCTTGTGCTGTGCTAGGGTGGATGAGGAAGAGGGCTGTATAGAAACCAAGAGGAAGCCAGCTCTGTTCCTTTTAGATACCACCTTATGTTTAGATCCCCTACCTTATGGGAGAGGAATAAATAGGAAGCTTGACAGGGTTTACAGTCAATCTGAGGAATAAAGCCTTGTTTTCAGAAGATCAACTTTTATGCTTTCTCTAGAAGCAGTGATACCCTCCCATGATTCTTATCGATCCTCTCTCTTCTGAAGAGAGGAGACAGAAATGAGTTTTACTGCTTATTTCTGAGGATTTTTTTTTTCTGGCTTACATATCTCCATTACTTTTTAGTAGGATTCACAGGGGGCAATCTTAATTCCATCTTCATTCCAGCCTCCACAGTTTTTGTGAATGTTCTGTGAATAGAAGAATAGGAATAATGTAAAACCAATTGCATATTATGCTTCTTGTTACTAGTCTAAACATGAGTAAACATGACTAAACACTGAGATTAATAGCACTGTTAACAGGCTGTGATTCAGGTTGCAGTCTTGGTTAGTGTCTTCAGGTATGTGACTACTAGTGATGCAGAAGGATAACAGTGGGAGAAAGATGAAGACTTTGAAGGTCTTTGAATTATTTATTTAAAAGCCTATGGAAGAAGCTGTTGAGCACTGAAGAGTAGAAAAATGAGTGAAGCACTTAAACAGGAATCTGTTAGAAATTTTTATTGTTTAAAATTAACAAGTCTCAACTAAAATTATTTATTAACTACATCCATTTGAATTAGTGTAGTACACATTTATGTAGTGTAACACTTGTGTATCTTGGTGAAATACTGAAGAAGAGTTTTCACACTGAGAATGTGCTTACAGTTGAAAAGATCATTAATGAGAAGCAGCATCATTAATACTGTGATATGGGGTAATAAGACATACCATTTAGGGCTTTGAAAAGAATCTGCTCAACTAAACAGATTTTAACAAAGCTATGTACCCAGCCTGAAATGCAAAGCTGTGAAGTTCAGAAGGATTTGTACATGCTAATAATCTGCAGTAGTGTGCTGGTGAGTAATTTTCATGTTAGTGCAATTTTAACGTTTATGTGGTATTATCCGTTTCAACATAATATGATTGTATAATGGTAACTTTAGAATGGCTTCTCTGTATGCTTCTGCTTAGGGAAGTAATTCAGTGCTGAGCTTTGGGTATAATAGGAGCTGTTATTATCAAATAAGTGATCTTTCTGAATACTAGTGCTGTGGTGCTTTTTTCTCTCTTGTTTTCGAAAGGACAGTGAAATCTTACGTGCCTTATTCATTCTTTGAAGTAATACTTGATTTTAAGAGCCTCTAGTTCTGTTCCATGGAACTTTTCTGGTACTCCTTGTTATTTTAGTAGGTACTCTTATGTCATGTACCCCCAGCAACCCTTTGCAGCTATTACTGTCCTCTGTCTTAGAGGAGTAAATGTAAAAAGGATAGCAGTTGGAAATTCTGGAGCACCAAATGACAATGTTGTCATAAGGCTTGCATCATTCCCAGGAGATGCAGAACTCTGCGCACAAGAAGGTCTCCTGATAAGAATCAAAAGACCTTTGGTGACTGTAAATTAGAGCTCTTTCTGCTTACTTTTGTGACACTGCAGTCTGTCTAAAGTAAAACATAAGTTAGTAAATAATCTGTAATTAGAAGACTAATAAATTGAATCTGTTCAGTTGAGGTTGCATTAGGCATAGGTTTGTGTAAGAAAAAGTTCCTGCTTTTTGGCCTCACTGAGCTGCTCTTGATTGGATCAGCTGTCTCATGAAACCTTACCTGAAGCATCAGTGTTGAATCTTTTCTGGGATATATGACTGCATCAAAAGTCTACTTCAGAGGTCTCGGAGGAAGTTGTCTGCCTATAGTTAATATGTTGTTTTCACTTTAAACCAAATGTCTTTGAGAAACTGGAAGTGTTCCTAAGAAAAACTGACGTGACCAGGCTCTTTGTCCTATTGGTAAAAATGTAAAATACTGTAAAAATGCTATGCTGGGGGGAGAGGTGGGGAGTGGATATCTGCTAGGTAATGTGAGGATCTCCTGTTATTGTTTTGTTCTCTTTCTAATCTGAGGAATTTGCACCTGAGCTGCCAAATTCTTTGATGTGGCTAAGATGATATTATTGTGAAAGAAGCTACTGTCTGAAGTTGCACAGATACTTATTTTTAATATCAAGAGATATTGGAAATATCCTTGTTAGACACATACGTGGATAGCAGACCTGCTCAATTTAGGGTGATATACAGCAAAAGGTCCCCTTGAGGCCTTTAAGGTTCTCTTAATCTGGTAAACACAAAAAAGTTCCCTTGTGGTTTTATTTATGATCATCATGTCCCATATTAAGATCTGCCTTTGCATTAAAAATGCAGTCATTGATTTCAACAGGGCAGGAGCCAAGTAAATGCAATGCAGAAAGGATTTAATAAGCAAAGCATCTAATCTTCACCTACTAGATCTCAGATTTGATGCTATTTAGGAGTGTGAAGCATGTTTGCAGATTCACTTCTGTTTCTTTTGCCTTTTGTTTCTGCTCTAAAGAGCATTGATTTTTGCTTTTAAGAACAGAATCAAATTTTAAGGATGGGAATTCTGTTTGTATCAGCTAAGCAAGAAGTTACACATCTCTTCACAAGGTTAATCATACTGGAAGTATAGCCATTGTCCTATTAGTAACAATGTTGAATAGTTTAATAGTTAATTATACTCATGAGAGATGACACAGGATTGCTCATCATGTAACCAGAGCAGAGGAAAGGAGCTTGGGGAGCCCTAGATTCTGCCAAAAAGCATCCTTTTTCAATAGGTGTTTGTGAGACAGCGTGATTGAAGGTGCTGGAGTATAGAGATGGTGATCAGATGGCTTATAACAGTGATTCTGGTGTAGGGCTCTACAGAATACTCTTCGTTTGTATAGAAAGTTGATTAAGAAAACCAAATTTATGTGCAGGTGTTGGTGCCACTGTTGAAAAATATCAAGCCTGCAAATTGTTGGGAGGTGAAGACAATAGGACTATAAGGCTTGGGGCCTGGTTTTACATTAGTTCTTTGCAGGCAAAAGCAATTTTTGCCTAGCTTTTTGGTCCCCATTTTAGAAAGTATATAGAAAGGGTGCTTAGAATAAACATGTTTGAATTTAACATATTGAGGAAATGAGAGCCTTCTGGAAATTCAGGACAATGATTATGATCTTGCCATGTTTTCTCCCAAGTTCTAGGTTTTGTTTTGGTTTTTTTCCTTGTAATATGAGATAAACTGTATAAGATCTGTGCTGGCTGTCTTAAAGACTCCTTGTTTTAGAGAGAGCTTTGAATGCTGTATGTGCCAATAGTACATAATTCTGAGATACATAAATTTTAGAATGTGTGCTATACATTTTTGAGATCCAAATTATAGACTTTGTGAATTTAGGTTGTTTATGGTAATACAGCATGTTCGAAATGCATGTCTGGTGTTGCTAAAGACTGTCGCTTAGTTTGGAATCTGAGGATTGAAACCCTTATTTCAGTCTGTTTGGAGCTCTTTTAAGTTCTGGGAAGAAAATAAGGGCTGATAGTTTTGCTTCAGAGTGATAATCACTAACTTTGCCTATTAATGATAGAGGCTGTTTACTAGACTGTAACTGTATGCTAGAATTTAGCCCCTTAAAATAATGTATCTTTGAGGAGCTTTTTTAGAAAATAGGTTAAGAAATATACTTCTAACTTCCTGTTTCTATAGATTGAGTGAAGCTTTTGGAAGTCATCTGGCTTAGTCCTGCTCATAGCAGGGCCAGTCTGAAAGTCAGACATTGCTCAGGGACTTGTCTAATTAACATAAGAGCTTTCTGCAAGGAAGTCATTTTTCCTTTGCTCTAGTGAAATTCTTCCTTTCAGGGCACATACAGACCACAGGCTGCTGTTGGTTATTCTAAGATCCTTGCAACACCTGCTGCAATGTAGTTAAAATTAATAGATTTTTATCTTTTTAACAGAGTATTTGAGTTGGCTTCAAGAAATATAGTTCAAAGCTGAAAAAAACTTAGTTTTAAGATTTAAACTTAACAGTTTGGGTCTAATTTGGGGTATAAAGTATAGGAGGGGAGGTTCACTTTTTCACCTTCACTACTAAGTTTTTGCCTCAAAGTAAAAATGTTAGTTTAATGTCTAAAATCAGGTTTCATATTCTCAAATAACAAGTAACAGTAATAGGCATTATACTTAATTTTATATGCTTCTGTATTTTTAGGGGGAGGGAGTATTTACTTTTAATGTATTGGATAGATCAGTATTTGTTACAGGGTTAGATTACTTCAGATAAAATCAAATTATAATAAAAATCATTATTCTATTACTTCTGAGTTTATTTAGTGTGTAACTGTCTGGGTAAGAGATCAGAACTTTGAGATTAAAAATAGTGATATATTGGCTTTTATGTGTTATCTTTTTTTTTTCCTTTAATCTTTCAGAATGATTGACTGGTTGTCCTGGCCTCTAGCTCAACACGTGGAAACATGGGTGATTGCACTACTAAAAGGACTGGCTGCAGTTCAGAAATTTACAATTCTCATTGATGTCACTCTGCTTAAGATTGAGTTGGTATGTTGGAAAAGAACATTCAAAAATAAAGGAGAGTTCGAAAGGAATTTGTAACAGCCTTGCGATTGAGTAGCATCTTTTGTATTGCAGTAGATATTGTCTTATTCTGCAAAGAGAATGTAAATTTATCTATAGCTTTCAGTTGCATGCAATGTTTCTGACTATTTCAAATTATTATGAATTTGGATATCTGTTTACATTTTTACTGAAATTTAGTTTTCTAGACTTGCTGAAATAAGTATGAGTTTTGGTTTTGTTTTGTTTTTTTTTATTAGGTATTTAATCGACTTTGGTTTCCTCTAGTGAGGCCTGGTGCTCTTGCTGTCCTTTCCCATATGTTACTTAGTTTTCAGCATTCTCCAGAAGCTTTTCATTTGGTAAGTTAGTAAATAAATGGTTTTCAATTATTTGAAATGTCGTTCACATACAATTTCTAAAGCAGGTGTCCAGAGTAACAGAATTGGTGTGCTTGGATTTCCTCTGTTTCAAGGTTGCAGAATTGTATTTCTGTGTTTCTGTCCTGGGTTCAGCCTGGCTTTTTAACTTCCAGGTTCAGCCAATTGATCTGTAACTGGAAATGAGCATTGTTCTTCCTGGTATGTGCGTGTTTCTGGCAGTAGTATCTGGGTGCAGCATTCTTATCTTTGACTGTATACTTCTGGAACACACTTACGTGGCGTGAAATCTACTGATAAAGTTGGGTAGCAAGTAGAGTTTCAAACACAGCTCCTTGAGGAAAACAGATAACCAATTATCTGCTGTATATAACCTGGTCGCCCTGGACAGGTGCATGACACCAAGAAGTACTTTACTTCAAGAAAGCTATACTATCCATGTTTCAGTATATGTATGGGCAAAGTGACGGATACTGTTTTTAATGGCCACTCATCAAAACACAGTTCACCAATTGAACTGGTAATAGGGTATGACGATGACTGTCTATTAGTACAGCAAGATGTGTTGTTTATTCCCTATTCTCATACTTGGTGTTTAACTTAATGTTTAAGTGAAATGTCAGTCTTTCAGATTTAACCATAGTAACAGTCTAGCACAGTTTCTCCAAGCTGTCATCAAGGCTCTTAGACCTGAAGGGATCACAACCCTATGATTAGTGTCAGAGTAATTGCCTTATGCCTATTGCACTGCTTTTAATTATAGAAATATGAAGTTTCTTTCCCCTCCATTGCTGTAACCTTGGCGTAGCTTAGGAATTTAAGTTGTAAATGAAAGAGCCAAGTAGCTTTGAATATGCTCAAAACATAAATATTTTACACATCTACTGTTTTGCTTTTCTTTGTTCCTTAGGGAAAAAACATTCATGAGAAAAATGTAAAATGTGAGACTTATTCTAGAAATAGGTGTTGGCTTTCACAACAAAAATTTCCACCATAGGCTTCCTGCAGTACTGCATAACTGTCTGTTTTCAGATCTTCGTGACCATTTTCTTTACTGTCAGTTTTTGAGCTGCTGTTGTCATTTAGTATCCAGTAATATTTTCCTGCACTTAAACTACTTGTTCACTTTTACATTCAGACTATTTATTATAAAAAATTGTTAAATGCACGTTTAATAAATATGAATTAATTTACTTTGCATTGCATCTGAATTAACATTCCTCTTCCCTATTCTTGAGTGTTGTTAACATAAATGACTTGGGTTTTTTATAGAGGAAAAACACTGTCATGCGCTTATAATGTAGAACTTATCATGATGTGTACTATGGAATTCTAAAATCTACTGATGTTTAGAATCTTAATTCAAGCTCAAGCCAGAAGTGATATTTATGTATGTATTTGAAGTGACATGTTCGGTATTATGCAGCATGCTGTAGGTAGGATTTTGGCTTTCAATTTGAGAGAGCTGCGAACCTGTAGTTTTTCCATTCTTCTCCCTGTTTGTGCCAAATCACTGTGTCTCGGACCTGCTTTACACAAATCTCATTCTTGGAGCACAAGAGTTGCTTTCTTACTGCTCTGTACTCACTTTTATAAAGTGAAAGAACAACATTTTTTGATTGCAGCTTTCACTATTGGTGCTGTAATACAGCAAACACTTCAATTTTGGTGGCTTTTTTTAAACAGTGGATATCTCGCTTACCAAAGGACTAGGATTTGTTTCTCCAGGGTGTAGAATTATGATGTTTCTACAATTCATGTTCTGTATTTCATGTCTTTAGTGCCAGACAATTTGTAAGCTAATTTGTGATGGGAAATTATTCTACTTCTTTCAAAGTTAATCCATTTTGATCACTTGAAAACTGCCACAGGTGTCTAAAATATTTTGGTTCATGGTAAAAAGTCCCTATTCCTTGGGACTGCATTGAAGTAACTTTTCCTACATGATGTTTTAAGCATAATATAAAGAAGTGTCTCATGCGTTTAAAAGTACGGAGCTGCACTGAAGAAGGGGAAGGAGGTGGAGTAAACATTTCTGATTTATACACAATTTAAAATACTAATGAATCTGAATTAGTCCTCAGAGTAATCTAAATATTTTTTTTGCTCCTAAGTGAATGACTCTCTTGGTTTACTGAGCCTAGCTCCCTCACTAGGTGGAGCTGTGACCCAGCTTCTGTCTTGTAAGCTCGAGTAGTGTGTCTGTATTAAATGGTTTCAGATTCGAGGCATTAAATTCTGTTAAACTGAAAGGTTTGTTTTTAGAAATCATTATCTGTGAAATTAGAACGGGATGTTGCACTGTTAGTGGTGGCACAAAAGCAAAGCATTTGCTGTCAATATCCCTTTGAAGATGAGTACTTTGGACACTTGACTGTTTCAGATTTTAACATGCACTGTTGAAATTTATAAGGTTATAAAACTTTATGTGAACTAGAGACAGCATTGAATAATTAATGGTGATATTTGAAAATTGTCGTAAGTAAAGAATAATGTGTGTTTTTTTTAAGTCATTGTTTCTTAACCGTGTCTTTTTTTAAGAACAAAAGATCCCCTGTCATTTGGCATGGGTAAAACAGTAAAGCTGTCTGTAGGGGTTAAAAAAAAAGTAATTAACACCTTTTCTTGTTTGTTTTTGCCATTCAGATTGTCCCACACGTGGTTAGTTTGGTTGACTCCTTCAAAAGAGATGGCTTACCTTCCAGTACAGCCTTTTTGATGCAGTTGACGGAGTTGATACACTGTATGATGTATCATTATTCAGGATTTCCAGAGCTCTATGAACCTATTCTAGAAGCTATTAAGGTATATTAGGAATATTAAGAGGGTGGAATGTTTTTGTTCTGCTTTCTCAAACATGAAAGCTCTACTTCCATAGATGTAAATTCTTTAGGACTTCCATTAGGAGAGAAGAGCTAATCACCTAATCTGAGGTCAATTCTAGCTGTGTTGGGAATACTAGAAAAGTTGTTCTGACTATCCATCATACAATTATAGCAGCCTTTAAAAAAAAAGCCTGAAATGAGATCCGTTATTAAAAGTATAGTCTAATTTTTTAAGCCTCATGTAGCTATTAATATGCTTTTGTGGAGCTTACTCTAGGCATTTTGTTTCACACCAAGCTAGAAACTCTTAACTCTTCAAATATAAATTCAGAGTACTGATAGTATTGAAGAGAAGTAGGTTCTGAGAAGTACTTGGCCTAGTGTTAATTTTTGGCTAGCCTAAAACACCATTGCTAAGTACTACATCTTAATACTGCAGTCGGTATTGCATGCCTCTGTGTAAAGGAAGATTGCCTATGATGTTTCAAAGCAAAATGTGGTGCGTTTTTAGATAAATATTTAAGTTCATAATGCACTAAAGATAAAAAATAAAATTTAAAAATATTTCCAAAACAAGTGGGAAAAAAAATTGAGAAAAATGCAAAATTAAAAAAAAAACCCAGCTCTTGATATTGCTGCCTAATTTTTACAGCAATAGGATTGCAATTCAATATTTTCATGCTTAAAAAGCCCCTTTCAATTCTAAGTATTCTGGACTTTATTCTTTCATTCTTATGTTTTGATTTGACAGCAGGAACATACTTAAAGAACAGGGAATAGTTTAGGGGTCTATTTAAGTGTGTAATTCAAGGGTTCTGTGAATATACACATCAAATGTAACTACTAGCCCGTTATTCCTGCAATTTGAGAGTTGAGTAAAGCAAGACAGCTTTGACTAAGGTGGCTGTGGAGGTGGTGGGGAAGAGAGGGGATGCATCTACTACACTATTGGGGTTAGCAAGGCCCTGAATGAGCATGTGAAGCATTTGAAGCAAGTGAAGATAGACTCCTGAATCACAGGACCTATTGTAAAAACAAATACATTTTTTTCTGTTAAGTGTGTTAAATGTTTCTGTTGTAGGATATGCCCAAACCCACTGAAGAGAAGATTAAGTTGATTCTCAATCAGAGTGCCTGGACTTCACAATCCAGTTCTTTGCCATCTTGTTTATCTAGACTTTCTGGAAAATCCGAAACTGGGAAGACAGGCCTAATTAATCTAGGAAACACTTGCTACATGAACAGTGTTATTCAGGCACTTTTTATGGCTACAGAGTAAGTCTTTAACAGTTCCTTTCAGCAACTCATTTAATTGCAGATTAACTACCACAGTTGTGGCAGTCTTGCTTTACACATATCCTGGGGTGTCTCAGCTTGGTATAACTGAGTGGGTTTCTTTGTGCTCAGTTACTGATTGCTTTGCTAAAGTCCAGGTCTGTGAAACTGCAATTTTAGCCCTTAAAAATCCTGATCGTTCTGTCCAGTGTCAAGTCCCTTTTTCCTCACTGTCCCTCCTCCCTTGAGTACTGTTGAAGTTTATGGTGATGCTTTTCTTATAATGTGGAAGCTGTTGAGGGAAAAAAACCCCACCTGTCTACAGCCTACTCTTACACATTTAAATGTTTAAAGAAATGGGGGTTTTGCAGTGTTAGTTCCTATTGTACAGTAGTTTTGCATCCAGGTACTAAAGTGTTACATGTTTGCTTTTTTCTCAAAATGAAATAATAATCTGAGCTGCAATGGTACCTGAATTGTTATTAGAAATCTACCAAGGAAGCTCATGTCTACCTCTCTTTTTCAGTTTCAGAAGACATGTTTTATCTCTGAATCTAAATGGGTGTAATTCACTAATGAGAAAATTACAGCATCTTTTTGCATTTTTGGCCCATACCCAGGTATGTCAGTTCACTTCATCTGCTGTTTTTTAAGCCCAGATCTGTATACCAAAATTTAGGAACAAACATGAATGCTATGGGAGTCCTCTTGACTATAGTGGAAATACAAATATGTTTGTAGGGGAATGAGTCCCTCCAAATGCTCAGGTGGTGTGGATGGGCTTGGAGATATCTGTATTTCACAAGTGGAACTTCTTGGTATTGTGTTATTTTTATAAGTGGGCAGTAACAGGCTTTCTTTGAGAAGCCAAATGAAAAAATCCAAGTAAGAACTGACTTCATGCAACTTTCTAGGATAAATTGTGACTTCCTGCAGTTATTTTTAGAACAAATTTAGTGTAGTTCAAATTGAAGTGAGCTAAAGCTCATTCTGAAGTTCAGAATATTTTGCTAGTGCTAGGAAGACGTAAGACACTTTGTGCTCTTTGACTTATTAACAATAAACTCGTTGTGGAGCGGATGAGGCTGGATCACCTTGAATTGGTACTTACGAAATACTGGTGATGTTTTGAAGAAAGAAAACATGTTTTTAAGCTTGTGAGCAAGGACAGTAACTGCTATTACACTTAACATCTGGTTTACACTCGCTACACATTTAATATTTGCTTGCAGGATCCATTGCTTGTGTTTAAGACCAAAATTTACCAAAATATACCAAAATTTAGGAGCAAATATGATGCCATGGGAGTCCTCTTGACTATACTGGAGATACAAGTATGATACATTTGTAGGGGAATGAGTCCCTCCAAATGTAATCACTAGATTGTAGTAATCACTAATGTAGTAATAGTGATTACACTATATAGTTCATCACTAGAAGTGATTACTACAAAATTAAAGGGTGTCTCTTCCTATGATTAAGTGGTTTAAATGGTCATGTAATATGTTTCATATGACTCCTCTAGAGCAATGTACTCTGAAGTTCACTGGTTGGTATCAAAGTAATACTATCAATATTTTAAATAGTTCTTGTGTAACCTTGTCTGTTCCTCTCTTACACCAACAGAGGGAGGCATATGCTCCTAGAATTTTCTTTGAGGCTTCCAGACCACCATGGTTTACCCCTCGATCACAGCAAGATTGCTCAGAATATCTCAGATTCCTGCTAGACAGGTATAGTTATTGTGCTATTGATGGGAAAGAATCTACATTCCTACCACATAATGTTGAACTCTGGGGAGCAGTCATGTAACAGTTCCACTGCCTAATTGGGGGTGGGGAATTTTGGCCCTCTGTTTTTCTGTGTGGTCTGAAGTGTTTTTCATGGGTTTAATCTATGGTAAAGTATGGATAACATCTTGTACCTACTATAAAGCAGGTTATAGTAATGTTCCATTCTTAGAAAGCTAAACTTGAGTGTTACGTTGATATCATGGTCCTGTTGTAAAATTAATGTGGCTGTCGAAAGCAGTGTAATCGTGCATTTGGAATTTCATGTTGGAAGAGACAGCTGTATTTCAGACAGGTCAGATAAGTAATGAAGATATGTACATGCATTTATAACCAGTTTAATAAACAAGCAAATTAACCGTGGCATGGATAAAAATACCTAATTTTATTATGAGCCCTCTTTTGTTTCGGCTGAGATGTGAACAAAAAAAAATAAATATTTGCTTCTCTCCCCCCTTGCTTCCCTATCTTGGGTTTCTTTTTTGGTTTGTTTTTTTTTTTTTTCCGCTGTAGTTTCTTAACTTTCTTGGCTAGAAAATCCTGACCTTTTCTTTGGAAATAGTCTGGCACTAGATAAATAGCTGCTTGTTCTCTTATAAAATCTGACATACAGAACCAGTCAACTGGAGAACTGATTTATTAAGATAATGTAATGGTAAATAAAAACATTGTTTGTGAAGTTTTGTTTTGGTTTTTGTTTTTTGTTTTTGTTTTTTTTTTAATACTTCCTAGTTTTCGGTGTATCCATTGTGTTCTGTTACATACAGTGAAGCCCAAATTAAATGCGTTTGTGCTTCTGTTGTACTCTTTTGGGTAGTACTGACCTGTATGGTTCAAGTTGCTTATAGCAACTTTTTAAATGTAAGACACTCCTAGCTGCTTCGCAGTCTGTATTTTTTACCATAACTGGAAGAAAGGTCTGAAATGGTGCAGTAATATTTGTTTGGAAAACAGCACAGCTACTTGAATTTATTTTTCTTTGTCTTCAGGCTGCATGAAGAAGAGAGAACTTTGAAAGCACTGTCTTCACTAAAGGCTTCTGAAAATATAATGAATGAAGAGACACAAGAAGCTGACCATAAAGCACAAATATTTGCACCTTGTACAGAAAGTGAAGAAAGAACTCTGATAGAGAAGATGTTTGGAGGAAAGCTGAGGACTACTATATGCTGTTTGAACTGCAAAAGTATGTCTCAAAAAGAAGAAGCTTTCACAGATCTCTCTCTGGCTTTCTGTCCTCCAACTTCCTTGGAGGGCGTTGGCCCAAAATGTATGGAAAGTTCTGAAGTGAACGATGATTGCATCGTGCAGACTAACACGTTAGCAAATAGTCCTGCTGGAGAAACACTTCTCAGTAATTTGGAAGTGAATGGTGGATGTGATGCAGTAGCAAATGAAGGACCCGTAAAAGATTTTTCTGCTGAGCCAAACTCTGAGAATACCACAAATGCTGAACTCGACAAAGTTCAAGATAATAGGGATATGTCTCAGAGGCTAGTAGATAAAAACACCCTCTCAGTTACAGACTTACTGAATTATTTTCTGGCACCTGAGATCCTCAGTGGAGACAATAAATATTATTGTGAAAAGTGTGCCTCTCTGCAGAATGCTGAGAAAACTATGCAAATCATCGAGGAACCTGAATACCTCATTCTCACTCTTTTGAGATTTTCATATGATCCAAAGTGTCATATAAGGCGCAAAATCTTGGACAATGTTTCTCTGCCACTTGTTTTGGAACTACCAGTCAGAAGAATAACATCCTCTCTAGCTGTAGATCCGGGAAGCTGGTCTGCTGGTGTTGAGATTTCTGATATTGGAGAAAATCTTGCGAAAAAACTGAAGCCCTCAGGTGCTGATGAAGTGGCCAGCCCTCAATTGGTGCCCTACACGTTAAGCTCTGTGGTGGTACATTCTGGTGTATCCTCTGAAAGTGGACATTATTATTCATATGCTAGAAATGTTACTGGGTCAGGGCCTTCAGCACTCTGCCACCAGTCTACAGCTCTTTCTTTAGTTTCTCCTCAGGATAAGTTGTTGACAGAGGAGAGTCCTTGCACTGTTGTAGAAAATGAGCTGGACATGGAGATGCCAAGAGAATGGTTTCTGTTTAATGACAGCAGAGTGACATTTACCTCATTTCAGTCAGTCCAGAAAATTACCAGTAGATTTCCAAAGGACACTGCTTATGTTCTGTTTTACAAAAAACAGAACAGCACCTGTGGCTTCAACACCAATTCAGCAAATGGACTCTGGGTAAATGGAGACCCGCCCCTGCAGAAGGACCTCATGGATGCAATTACAAAAGATAACAAACTGTACTTGCAGGTAAGGTGGAAATTGTGTATAAAGAGTAGTTTCCTTAAAACTCACAAGAAGTGGCCTAAAAAAAGTTCAGCTTTTAAATATTCTGATATATTAACATAAGCCACCAACCTTGCTTCCATCTTGATACAGCTTGCCAGGTTTCACAGTACAGTGGTCACCGTTAGATGGGAAGCGTCAAGGAACATGACTTAAACTCATTTCAGTTTAATTTTTTAGTGGAAGTGCTCTCATGGGTTGTTCAACTACTTGTCACTCTATGCAGGAGAGACTTCAAAAGGTTCTAATTTTCATTGGCTTTACTGTAGCTGCTCTTGTAATCTATTGTACTTGGTTTGCTTTGAACATCATTAGTATGTTTGGATGGTGTAACAGTAAAAGTGTGTTTTACTGTGTGCTTTTTGCTGGGATAAGCTGTTACTGTAAAAGTTCTAATCCTACTCCAATTAGAAAAACCAGGTAAATTCAGGTTGAAAACAGCTGAATCTCACCATGGAAAATCTGTTAATAGCTGCAGGTATTTACAAACATAAACGAGAGCAGAGAGTTTAAATTGCAGCTCTGCTGCTGTTCTCAGACTGTGGTTAAAGTGTTTGTGTCTTAACCATCTTTGTTTATATGTCACCTCTTGACTACGGTGTAGCACAAAAACCATGGCTTCTTTAAGCAGAATCGTGGAATAGTTTGGTTGGAAGGTACCTTTAAAAATCATTTAGTCTAACTCCACTGTAGTGAGAAGGCATATCTTCACCTAGATCAGGTTGCTCAGAGCCCATCCACCCTGCTCTTGAATGTTTCCAGGGATGGGGCATCTATCACCAATATGGGCAACCTGTTCCAATGTTTCAGCTCCCTTGCTGTAAAAATTTCTTACTTTCTATCTAGTCTAGATTTACCTCTTTAAGGGCAAACCCATTACCCCATGTCCTGTTGTGACGGGGTCCATCTGTTTTTTTTAATGTTGGTGCCAACAGATGGGAGAGTGAGAAATAACCTGTGTTCCAGATTCCCTTACCAGATGTCCGAAGGCCCTGAAGTCTCTTTGGACCACAGTGTCCAGTGTTCATTGCTACCCACATGGAAGTGATAACAGCTAATGGTCTGAGGGCCATATACCAGGGCAGGAAGTTTCCTAGTGATGTTCTTAACACAGGACAGCACAGCAGTAGGCTTCCTTAAGAGGAGGATCTGTCTAGCATACTGGGCTCTCTGTTCCCATCAGAAGGGCGTCAGAAGGCAATTGCCTACAAGTTTAAAGTAAGTTTTCTTTCCCATTGAGGTGGTTGTGGTGTGGGGCATAAGCTTTTCTGACCATCTCTGCTGTAGATGGACTCATCCATTGACTGACCTTCCACAGCCAGAGCCTCATGCTTGTTGTACAGAGGCGCCTGGGAAAGCAAGAAGGGGGTTTGCCTATGCACTTGCCTCCGAAATAATGTCTTGCTTTCAGTCAGAATTGCTGTGACTTCCATTGATGCATAAATGCTTTAATTGAAATTTCAGTCTCAAAGCCAGATTATTTTTTTGAGTATGGTTGTTACAGTGTCTAGGTAATTGAGTAATTGAGGGGAGGGGAGAAAAAAACATTTTAAGAACACAGCCTAAAGAATACTAAATTAAATACTTAATTAAATCTTAAAAAAATCAGAATCAGTGAAAAATCAATATGATTTTATAGAAGTTCAAATCATTTGGTACATCTACAGAAAAACTGCTTTTTGATAATCTGATAATCTTCCACACCAGAGCTTTCTCTACTGAGCACATAGCTGAAGTTTTATAAAGCATGAAAGTTAAGTTAGCAGTCTCTTGAAAACCTTTATTTCACAATTAAAAAATAAAGGTCTCAAAGTAGAACACCCCTTCCCCCCCCCCAAAAAAAAAAACAAACCAACACCCAAACCCAAGTATATATTGCTTGTTTGGGGTTTATCTGGGGAATTATTTTGTTTTAATTTATGATCTTGTACCCATCTTTCCGTTTTGAATACCTCAGTATTGGCTTTCTTTGTAGTGCTCTACTAATCTCAAAGTTGTTGAGATCCTGTTATTTTTTTCACTTTGAATGAGGCTGATAAGAAGTGCTTCGTTATTTTTCTCAAATTAACACTAGTGTTGTGATTGTATTTTTGAGAAGTTGCACTTCATTGTCCTGAAGAGTTCTAAACCAGTTAAGCGTAGACTTTTCTGTCCTGAGAAACTCTACTTGTTCGAAGAAACTTTCCAGAAATGTCTAGTTTACTGCTTTTGGTTTACTGTTGTATACCACTTTGCCACATGGTGAAATCAAATATTTTTATTTTAAGTAACAAAATCTGTAGTATGGGTAGCTCCTGCTCCAATTGAAACAAATTAATAATCACATTCTGGGAGCAAGTGGAAAGCAGGGAGGTGGGGAGGGATGCTCTGACACCCTATGTTATTCTCGGTCCAGAGAGCTGTATTCACTATTGAGTTTTACTTACCTAATTTAGTATATGTTGGGAAAAATACAGGCATTCTGAAAACGTTCATAATTGTTTTTTAAGAAATAAGGATATTTCTTGGAAAAAATGCTAGTGCTGGATGTTATACTAGAAAAAGTTAATACAGGTTAATATTAATTCAGTATGTGCCTTGAGAGAAGAAAGAAATATGCTCATTTAGCACAAACGCCTGAATGGGAATAAAGCATGAAACCTCTTAAATAGCTAAATAATTTTACCTTTAGCATTGAAAATACAAATAGTGTATGTTTTTTAAAGTTTCTTGACAGAGTATTAATATTAATAATTGATAATTTGATCACTGCTCCATATTTCTCTCGTCTGTGTGCATATATATAGATACCCTCCATCCAGCAGAGAAAATGTTTCATACACAGTAGAATGAAGCTAAGATCAGGACTGAGATTTATTTTCTCAGTGCATTACATCTGCTTCTGAACAGTATTTCTAGGTGGTTGACAAAAGCTGTGCTTGCAGCTCAGTTACACTCTATACCGAATGTGGTGCCTGTCTCCAGAAATGAATCATCCCTTGCATGTAAGTCATGTGCAAGGCAGTGTGCTGTTGCTGTTTGTAGCAGTGCTTCTCTTCTTGCCTTGTGCCCTCTGCAAGGAAGAAACAGTATCTGAGAGTGAAACAATCGAACGGTTGTTAACAGTATTTTCAAAGGTATGAAATGAAGACATACACAAAGTAGTTTGGCTGCATAGCTATGCCAGAACCTCATGCTATTCAGTAACAGTGGTAAGGCAAATTCTGTCATGTTTCTAGCTAAATGTGGCAAAACAAAACAAAACAAAACCATCACAAAACCAACCCAAACAAACAAACCTTAGCTGTAAGAATCTAGTGGTCTTTTGTTTATAAATTGAAGGCCTTTATTTAATATAGCATAATTGCAAACCTGTTGTTGATGCTTATATACATCTGTAGTATGTTTTTTTAGGTAAAACTCAACTACTGGGATTTAAGGAATAAAGTTGCCCAAAAACAATTATCTGGAGGGGTGGAAGTAGAGGACAGATTAAGGAGAAGGAGAGAGTAAGGAAAACTCCATTTTTGGTTTGGTACTGTGCTCCATCTAACCACTTTCCAGAAATAGTTTACCAAAAAAAGCCAAACCAGCCCAGGGACAGTGTAGCCAGTCTTCCATTATTTGGTTTTGAGAAGAAATTCTGCTCTATATTAAGCAATTTTGCATTGTAGATTTTTAATGAAACAGGCTATTTATACAAGGCCTGACATTTTAATCAACACTTTCTGTTGATTTCTCGTATTACAAGTGAGTTCTTCCCTTGTTATTCCTAGTAAATTCACTTCAGTTTTTGATGTGTTTTACAGTTAGCAGATACATAAGAATCTACGTGTTGCTGGAGATAGCATAAGATAGTCTTTCAGGAATATGGCCAGCATATCAGTTTAGACAGTGTCCTCCAAATATCTTGTTACGTAATTTTGGAAATCAGTGTGCCTTTCAGTCGTTAGTAGTGTAAAATAGTTTCAAACTTACGCTCTTTTTCTAAGAGGGCAGAGCAATTTAAACCCACAGCTACTGTTTTTAGCACCTGTGAAAGTACATGGACAAGACTAAGTTTAGTGCTCTCATGGTAGTATAATACAGTCTTCCAGGTTCTTGGCTCTGTTCATTGCTTTCACCAGGAGATGGAGAAAAAAAGGAACAAATCAAGGTGACCCATGTAATTACTAAAACCCTGTTAAAATTTCCTCCCTTTGCCTTTAGGGAGGTATGTAGTGATGAAGTGTCATGTGAAGGAGGCTATTGGTATTGAGTCTTAGCACATGAGTGCTTCCATTTTGTTTCCTAAAGAAATAAAGCTTGTACAGGTCTGCTGTGTTTTTTCTTGTCAGTATTCCAGAGCCCAACACCTGCCTTCAAATTTGGAAGCTCTTGACCAGTTTGAGAAAGGGATACTTAAGAAATTGCTGCAAGGTTTATGAAGCTGGTTGGCCAGAGACCAAGTAGGATATGATCTCTCTAATGAGGAAAAAGCCTGTGCTCATCTCTGTCTTAGAGGTCTAAGAAGCCACAGGCTCATTCAGCTAAAAAAACAGCTGCCAGGAGCCTTTTCTTGGTCCTGCTGTTTGTGCAGGTACTTTGCTATTGATTTCTTGGTGCTGCTGTTTGTGCAGGTTCTTTTTCCAGCAGCTGACCCTGTTTTTTATGAGAGTTCCTTAGAATTACTAATGTTAATAAGAGTTAGCGTAGCAATAACACTTGAAAGTTTAAAAAACTGCATTTAATGGAACTTAAATAGCTTTCCCTCTTCTTGCATTTTTCTGAGTATGTTGCTAGTCTATGCAGTTGCTTGAGTGGAATGAAAAGAAATCTTTTAGATAATTAACATTTAATTGTCTTACCTTTCTATTTGGCAACCAAGAACGAGAGCATCTTAAAATTGATGAAAATTCATGTAAAACATGTATCAAAACCTGCTGTTTTGTTAGCTTTTGGTCATCAGTCTTAATTCTTTAGTAACATCCCATGTTGCTAAAAAATACAATTGTAACATAAACTTAAATGGATTTAATTATGATGCGCGTATACTTAGTTTTCAGCAAAATTGCACATTTTGGATTGGCTGTGGATGTTTAACCTGATGTTAAAAAAAGACGTTCAGTCTTAGGAGCCCAGAAGTTAGTGATTTTTCAAAAAACTGTTTCAAAATTTACTAGAAATAAGCTGCTTTAAGGACTTGAGGTTGTTGGATTTGTTTTAAATTCTCCTTTTATTCTTTCATTTCAGGAGCAAGAGCTTAGTGCTAGAACACAGGCACTTCAAGCTGCCTCAGCCTCATGCTCTTTCCGACCCAATGGATTTGATGACAATGACCCCCCAGGAAGTTGTGGACCTACAGGTGGAGGAGGAGGGGGTGGGTTCAGTACTGTTGGTAGATTAGTCTTTTGACTATGAAGACACCCTGGAATACACTGGTTCCGAAGCAGCTCTTTACTGCTGAGGACAGCTGAAATAGTGAACGTTTTCGGATATTGTACCAAGTTCTGAGACTTGATCTGTGTTTCAAAAGCAAATGTTGGGGGCTTTTTGGTTATGTTCTATCTGAAATAAATAAGCGCATAACAGAAAAAACTACCTCTTTAAAATTCAGTTGCTTTTATAGAAAGATACACTTGACCTAAAGACAGAAAATGGAGATTTTTAAGTAGTTGCTAATGATACTGCATTGAACTGAATGCATGCACTTCCATCAGTTTCTGTTGTCCTCATCCACTGAATGAAGAACGTTCGTCTTTTTACTTTGACGGGATTGCTTTATGTGGAAATCCTTTCAGATGGGCTAAATTGCATACATAGTCTATCACCTCCACCTTATTTTCAAATCCAGTATCTTTATGGATTTCCAGAGATGATGCAATTTATAATGAAGGCAATAACTTACATGTGACATAATGCAGTACTTTTCAGGTCAAAAATTATTCAATATATTTCCAGTGTAAATGTCAAGAAGAAAGCATAATTTATAAATATTTGCTAAGTTGTTTTCCAAAAAAGTGCATGTTCTGTAGGAACAATGTTTTTAAATAGAAATTGTTAACTTTGTAGCATTTCTAATTGTTTTGAGGATTTTAAAATTATTTCAGGGGATATATCTGCTGTGTATTGGAAAGGAAGAGATTCTGTATGTGCCTTGCAGTACTGTAACTTAAACTTTCTGAGGCTGCAGAGAAGGGGAAAAATGAGTTAGTTGGTTTTTTGGGTTTTTTTGTCAGTATTAAAAATCAGTACTCTTATAGTAACTCTTATGTTTCTAGCAGTACAAATCTGGTAGCTGGAAATGGAGTCTGTTGTCTCTTATTTTTTTTGATTTAAAAAAACCCATACTTAGTGATCCACAACTTTAGTGGCCTGCGTTGCCAAGAAAAAGGTGGTCATAAATTCTTAACTATGTGAAATCACAGAGAGGCTACCTGTATTGATCCTTGCTGAGGATCTCTGCTTCTGTGAGTTCTCTGAAGTTTTCCCTTCTCATTTTGCTTGTAGTGAGAAATTTCTGGTGGGTTCAGGTTTTAACTGTCTGCAGAAGACAAAAATGGGGGTGTTAATGGAGCAGTGTTGGCTTTCTTGTTAGGCCAGCAGAGGTTGAGGATCCACTCTCTGAAGTCTTGGCAGAAATAGCAACTTAAGTTTGATGTGCAATGAGGGTAACAGAAGGAGTTACACTGTTGAATCTGAGGATTAATTCTTAACTTGAATAATCTTACAGTGAAGTGTAAATTTCTTTAAAGTATTTTTACAAAATCCTGCAATTTTACTGTGTTTTTATATTCTACTAGGTGACAAAGGGCATCCTTAAAAAGCATGCAAACCTGGCAGATGTTAGCTTAACTGTACAAAATAAATTTCTTAGAAAATGCCTTTTAAAAGCATAAAATAAGTAGAAAATTAAACCTTGCTCATATTAAATATATGGGGTTAATCTGAAAGATAATTTAGCTTGCAAGCTATTTTTATATTATCACTAAAACTATGCGATTTGCTCTGCTATAGGATCAGATATTACTGCTTAAGAAAGCTAGAGCAGCTCAAATTTGTTTTTCCAAGTTTCCAAGCTTTGTTTTGACTGCAGTACCTTGGCTTTGACCTATGCTTTTCATTGCTATCTCAGTTGTAGGTCTCTGAATCTGGGGATTCAGCTGTGGAAATGTTTGAATGTTATGAGACTGGTGTGAGGAACATTCTCATTTTGTTGTGCTTGGATGAGGTTTTCTTGAAAACTCACTTTGCTTTGAAATTGTGTAATTATCAATCTAAGAGGGGTTTTTATTTCCTTTCAGGCTTCTCTGCCAGTTAGCTCTGGTTTCAGAATGTTTTGTATAACAGGTTAATTTGGCTTTTCTCTCCCAGATTATGAGGACACACAAAAGCTGTCTACCGTTTTCATTACAATGGGAGTATTTTGTCTCTCTGTATTAATTTACTGTTCATTTTGAAACACTAGTAAGGAGAAGCAGGGGCAAATGTTTTTACTCTATACAAAATCATAATTTGGTGATGTTCAGCTTTGGTTTTATGTTCTCACAGCAAAAAAATACAAATTATGTAGCCTATCAAAAAACAATGTGCAGTATGAGTTTTGTATACCTATTGTACTATATTTAATTCATGAGATCATAGGTTTTATGCACCCTTGTTTGCCTGTTCTAAATTAAGTGTTAAATATGGAAATTTTATAAGATTAATGCCAATAGGGTTGGATCTCCTTAGGTATAAAGTGGTTGTATGTCTGAAACTCAAAGTAACTTCTTCCTTTCTCTTTGTTGACTTCAGTTGATGCCGTTACTTTGAGGTTTACAAATAGACTTTAAAATTCAGAATACCTATTGACAAGTCTGCTTGCTGACCTGATAACTGTTGTAGGCTGATTCAGACCTAACTTGGAAGGTTTCAATAAAACTAATGCAAGTGGAGAAGTTTCCCGCTCTAAACTGTACAGCCTTTTTCATGGTTTACAGTAATGATGTTGCATGCTCCTATCTTCTGAAAGTAATGTGAGATCAGTGTACATGTGGTACTTCGATTTTTATTGCCTGTGAATGAATGCTGGATGATTTCGTTTATTGACCTTTTGGCCTCCATTCTTTATTTGTTTTCTATCTAAGTTGAATAGGTAGAAAGATAACAAAATACATAATATTGTTTCTGAAGCTTAGGCCTTTTTCTTGTTTCCTTTCACGAGGGATGTGCTGCTGTACCAAACTCAAGGATGATACGTCTTTTTGAAATTTGATTTCCTTTTAACATGACAGATTGTGTTTTGGCTTTTGTTTTAATGGTCAGTGGAGTGGTATTAACTTTCTTTGATAACAGGTCACTTTGTGCAGTTTTTTCATGTGGGACATTACAGTGGACTGCTGTGAATTTTTCCCTTATAACAAGTGACTAGAGTATCTACAAGCTCAGTTAAGAGGAGATAAAAGGCTTCTTTGGATAACTGAACAATTCACACTGCATCGCTAGCTCGTTTTCCATTCTTTCCCCCTCCCCCTTGTTCCTTACTCTGGAAAGTTTAATATTTTATTGCTGTATGCTCTGGAAATTTTAATGGGTAAGCTTCTTTTTCCTTTTTTTTTTTTAAAAAAAAAACCAACACAACAAAATCTGTAGCATAGTTGTTTATGGAGTCAGAATATTACTTTCTTTCCTATCTGAATGTCAAGGGGAAGGGCAGAAGTACTCCGGGCTAAAGGAGTGTTAGAACAAAAGCAAGTGGGTATAACTTCTGTAAATAAGATTTAGATTAGAAACCAAATTCCTTGATTACTAGAACTAATTCTGGAACAGCCCCCAGGCAGAGACCTCCTTTGAAGGATGAGCCAAGTATATCTATGAAAGAAATTAAATGCAAAGTGGTGTCTGAATAATAGGCAACTAGACTTGATAAACCAGAGGTCCTTTCCTAGAGTTCTCTTTTGGGCGCCCCATCATGCCACATTGCTGGTTTTCTTTTTAAGGCTCCAAGATTAAAGTGTAAATGAAGGGAGTACTTAATATGACAGCAAAGATTAACTGCTCAGTTTTGGGTGTTGTTGGCCTCTGATTTAGAGGAGCAAGGCATAAAGAATATGAAATGAAAGTGAAAACTTAAAAGACTTGTAATCCAAGGAAATGTGTGCCATTCCTAACACGGGGATTACCTGGTTAACAGCCTACTATGGGATATACAATGGGTTGTAGCGCTTGGTATCCTTAGGCTGTAATCAGATGTAAACTATTGGACTTTTTCAGTGTGTGAGCAAATGATCTATGGTCTAAACAAGAGATCATATTGCATAATCTTAAAAACTTTCACGTTCCCTACAGCAGTCATCATAGGTCTACCTTAATGTGAATACTGTGAGTAACGTGCTCTTAAATCACACAGGTGTCAGGTCAAGTGTAAACAAAACTAGCAAAACTGAAGCAGAGATGGATGGTTTTCAATATGATATGCTGCTTTCTTATTTAAACCAGAAGTATTTTTTTCTAAGTCTGCTGGATTCTAGAAGGGTATATAGATTCAGGATACACATTTTTTGTTGCTTGCTTTTTCCAGTGCAGGCAATGTTTTTAGGAATCAGTTTTAAAAGTGCTGGAATAGGCATGTAAAAATGCACAACCTTCACTGCAGCCTTGGTAAACAGCATGCTACCACATGCACTGCAATGCTGGGATACTTGCTGGTGGCCATTTGGGACCTTCATTGGCATATCTGGATAGCGAGAGGCAGCCACGCTGTGGTGTCTCCTCAGCATTTATGTCTGCAGCAAGGACCACAAGAAGAGTCTGAAGTGTTGAGGTGCTAGCTCAAGTGAGGCACAGTCCCCAAACCCCCAGCAACATCCCAAGGCCCAGAGTGTGTAGCTCAAGGATCCCTTGCAGCACTGACAGAGACCGGGTGGCAAGCAGCAAGAGAGGTTGCATGATTTCACATGGGGATGGTGTGTGGAGTGGGGGGTGTTGAAGGAGGAGTGCTATTGCAGGACTAAAGCAAGACTACCAAACTGCAAAAAGAAAAGGGTAGCTCTAATCTGACTTAAAAGTTGTGCATGTTTTAATGATAATTTTGTATATATTTGATAAGAAGTTGTAATTTCAGTGTGACTCCACCAAAGGATACTCTGTCAACAAAGCTTTGTTGTCCAGGCCTCATCTCTCTACAATTTCTGTTGTATCAGCATACTTGAATAGAAAAAAATCTTCATAGGTATATTGAAAACATGAGACGTGCTGCTGAGTGTTTCAGGTTTACAGTAAAAAAATAAGTTCAGCAACAGGATGGTGTTAGCAATTGTGATTGGTTTAGCAGCTGTATCATACAGCATTCTCAAGGCCAGTGGTCTCTAAACTTTCTTTGATTGCACAGACCATCAGTAAAAACTTGAAGTGTGCAGCCAATATATGTATATTCATTTATAATATATTGTACTACTGTCCTAATATATTATGTACATACACAAGAGTAGAAATTGAAAAAGTATGAGATAAAGATGAAACACTATTTTTAAATTACTTACAAATTTGTTTATTAGTTGTATAAGATATACTTTCTACTTGCACGTCAACTGGGGTGCAGGCAATTCACTTTAGAGACCACTCCTCTTGGTTGTAGTTTTGAAAAGAGTTTTACCTTGATGGGAACAGGCGTCAAAATTGAACTGTTTATAGTAGTGGTTTCTTGTACTCAGTGAATATAGAATGTTGTCATTCCTTTATGCTGCATGACTATGTTGTGGCTCTGTGTTTATTCTGAGTTCTTACAAAATTTGATGCAAGGGCTATGAACTGTTTCACCATTTGCTTTCCTGCAGCGTGCATTAAATGACAAGAAAGAGGTGTCAGCCCTAATGGGTTTGCAGAGGCGCAAGGCCATTCCAGTTCTGAGGGGAGGGCACGTCCATTACCAAATGCAGGAATGAGTTAGTACTTGGCTTTAGAGGTTAAGTACCATTTTTCAAATGACTTGTCCTTTTCCAAGTGTTCTCTAAAGAATTACAATATTTAGTTGTCAACTCCTTAAAACAAAGCCATTTCATTTTCTTGCTGTATCTCTTAGTGTTCTGCTGAACTACATTTGAAATATTTTTTTTGCAGTGTGCCTGTTCTTAAATCTTGTTGTAAAATGGCTTAAATGTTTAATAGTCTTTCATCTTAGCTTTTAAAAATGGATGGGATAAATGAGTGGCTTTCTGTACGCATTGGGGCTGCATAAAAAAGTCAATCTATATATATTTTTTTTAATGCCTCAGAAGATGTCTGAAAGTATTTAAGTGGTTTTGGTTTTTTTTTTGGCTTGAGTTGAAAGATAGATGTTCTAGTAAAATATAACAGTGGTGGGGTTGTTATGGGGATTGTAAATTGTAAATTGTAAATCTCAGCTTGAAAGATCTCGCACAAAAACATGGAAAATAAATTGGAGCAGAGAGCTCCTAATGGACCAATTAGATGTGGAGAACCGAGTGTTGGGCAGCAGCTGAATTTCGTGTATTTCAGTTGCAGTGATAAGGCAGTGTTGTTTCACTTGAGTTGTCTTCTCAATTGGTGTTACTTAAATCTTCATCGGTTTTGACCTTCAGTGTGTTGAATTAATAAAGAACATCATCATTGGTAAAAAATGCAGCAGTTACCAATGAAATGGAAGTTACAACACAGAAACATTCAGGCCTCCTGTAAATAAAGACGAGGTTCTTCAAGACTGTTTTCAAGTCTTGTGTATTTTTCCTCAAGGTTCCACAGACTACAAGTTTGAAAGGAGGTTTTGTAGTTTGGTTGGGTTTTTTTCTTGACTACAAGAACACCTAGGAAACTCAAACAATGAGCAGGCCAGGTAATAATGGATAAATTAGTCCTGGGTGGTGAACTGTGTGAGAGGGAAGGGAAAGGTTTGGGTTGCCCTTAGAATGTGTAGTTTGAAGTTCAGTCTCTTCTAGTTGCCTGCCCACAACCTCCCTCTGGCGTTAGAAACGGCTGCCTTTATGTGGTCTCAGGATACTGCCTGTGAGGATGAAATCGTGGGAACCTTCTCTTCATCCAAGACCTATTCAGGCTAACTGAAGAATTATTCTTGACCTGAGCTATTTCAGTTTTGTTTTGCTTTAAGTAACAAACGTGCTAAAGGCCAAAGTAAAGGACAGATCAAGCTTTAACATAATAAAAGGACCTAATAATGATTTAAAGGGGGAAAAAAAATAAATTGTATGGCTCCAGTGGGAGCTGCTTGTTCTCTGCTGGACTTTAAAAATCCCAGGGCTGCAAAAGGTGTTTCCTACTGATGAGACCATGAAAGCAGCAGCTATGCAGAATTTACTGGGAAAGGGAATTGGCTGCAGTATAAACAAGCAGCTAGGTGGATGGTTTCATCATTTGGGTTTGTCTGCTGTATTTTGCATTTGGGGATTGATGTGAATGAAGCTGTGTGAGGATAATAAGCAATATGAATCTGAGGATGTGGAATAGAAAACAAACAGGCCTCACGTAGTTACTTTCTTAAAAGCAGTTACTAACACTTCTGCAGAAGAGCAGTCAGTTCCTGGAACAGAATCCTAGGTGGTGGTTGTGTGATCTTGCATGGAAGCCTACAGTAGTGCTGCTGCTCCCATGCTTTCACAGGGTGTGTTAGGGTGGAAGGCATCTATGGAAAGACTAAAATGTTATTAGTGCACTAGACCTGAAATGCACCCTTTGTTCGTAGACCACAGGCTTAAGTGTAGTCACAGATGAAGAACACTTCCTTTCATCACAGGTATGGAGGAGTAGAGAATTCTTCCTGAAACTTCTCATTTTCCTGCAAGCACATCTAATATGGAGTTTGCGTATTGTGGTCAGTATTTCTTCTCCAGTTGTGAATATGTAGCATAAGCCACAAGCTGGGAGAAACTTCAACTAACTGCTTATTTGACAGGGCTGCTTTTAAACTGGGAGTCAGCTCATCTCCATCTAACTTGATCATCTTTGGTACTAAGGAAATGCCAAATAGCTGAGACCAGAATGAGCGACAGCAGCTCTTTCACGTTCCCCATCTCGCTTCTGGGAATGGACATGAATGCTCAGCTTTGAAAAGGATTTGATGAAAGGAAAACAACCAGAGGATTTTAAAAAAGGGGAGGGAAAAGCTGGAAAGAAATGTGAGCAAGAGCTTCAGAGTATGTGGGTATGCAAAGCTGTGGATTTCCTACTCTTATTTTTGAGACCAAAGAGAAGATGTTTAAGCAAAACCTTACCAACTTCACACGTCATGTATGCATAAATTAAAACCCATGTGGGAAAAAATACAGCAGTCGTTTGGTCAAGGTAACTGTGACCTACTTGTTTTGATTAATGTATCAGCTACACTTATGACCAGCCTCCTATCTGTCTACATTGTATTCAAGCAAATATTTTGGGCAAAAGTAAATATTTGGGGGTTTGTCTTTTTAACTTAATAGCTATTTTCGCAGGAAATTCATTTTTTTCCTGAATATTCTTCCCACTTTCTACAGGATTATGCACACTCTTTCGTATTGTAAGGATTTGCCCAATCTCATGTGAATAGGTATCTTAGGTTGTAGATAGCCTTATCCTTGAAGTCTCCTTAACCTCCAGATTTTCATTAGGATAGATGTTCCCCTTCAGATCACTAGGACCCAGCAAGATTATTCTCTTTATTCCCTTCCTACTTGAAAAACAAGAATGAAGCCATGGACTCACTGGGTAAGAAAAACTGCAGGTTCACTAAGCAGGGAAAATTTCTCAGCAGCTCTGTGTTTAGTAGTGGTTTTCACCTGTTCTGTCCTTTCCATCTGGCAACTCTGTGTCTTACTCTCCCCTGAACAAATTCAGTGGAATAAATTCTCACGGTACTTGTTTCTTGCTGTGGCTTCATCATGACGTGGTGTTTTCCCTGTTTATATCCCCCCTCCCACCCCTCAAGTCTCTTGCAACTGCCAGTTGACTGATGTAGGATCATCTTGTACGATGCATGCTTGTTGGCACTGGGCTGTATGTAATAGCATGTGTTTCTTGGTTAGTTTTTAAATGCTAACTGTGATGAACTTAATTTTTAAGTCTCATCAAACATGGGATAACAATAAAAAAATATTAAAAAATTAAAAAAATGCAGTTAAAAAATCAAAATGAGCTATTTCATCTATATAACCTGATGTGACTCAGTAAAGCCTCTGTCTTGTATGTAGAAATTCAGACAAGTAACAGTTACAGTAAAACTCTGTGTTTCTTCAACAGGTTAAGAACTTCTTAAGAAGTGTGCATGCCCAGTGGTAGAAGGAAGTAGCATAGTGGTAGCTGTGCTTCAGGTACTTGTAGGGAATTGCGTTATTAAGAGGTTCCCACAAAGGCCAATCACTGCGCGTTTTTAAGCAAAGGCTTGTGGTTGCAGGTGCTTGAACCATCAACACTTCAGTGCCAAATTAGGTAATTTTGGCTCTGAATAATGCTGAACTACATGGCAGCACTACCTTTCTGATGGTGGTAAGGCTTAGTGATTCACTGCTCCCTTGAGGAAATGGGAGATTATGGCGCTCTTCATTCAGATGAAGCCATAGGCACTGGTGGTGATGGTGGAGGGTAACAGAAATGTTTACTCAGTTTTCTTCACCTTGTCACAGTGAATTAAGTAATGACTTAGTGTGACTGCCAAGTAGAAGCTTGCCCTTTAATAGCAAGGTAATGAAAGCTGTGAAGAAAATTGTTTTGTGACTTCCAAATGCATTACTACTTTTGAGGGCAGAAGAGTATCTGAAATTGAATTTCACAGTTGTTGGCTATAAATTAATCTGTGTATATGGATTATAGTATGTGAAGAATGGGAAGGAATATTTCTTACTAAAACTACCTTGACTCAAGTATTCTTGTACAGTCTTGCCTGATTTTTCTCTAATTGGCCTACTTCAGGGATCAGTTGTGGCTTCAGCTATGTTTTGTTTTCAGGGACTTCTTTGTTGCATCTTGACATAAGGTTTTAACTTGCTTTGAGTAGCATAAGCTTTTACAAATATAATCAAAGTATTATCATTTAAATACAAGTGGTTTTAAATGACTTTGTTACTGATGCCCCTGATGTGTTGTATTAATTTTGGAGTAATTATATGTTCATCCAGTAGAGAGCACTAATGACACTACTATCTTGTAGTTCACATTCCCATCAAATTCGTTAGAATACTGTGCTGTGGAGTAATGGGCTGGGAGTGGGACGCTTGGCTTTTCTCACAATCAGTGTATGGCTGAAGCTCGGCTATGAACAGTTAGAGGGAAAAGAGTGTGAAGGAGGAGTTTGCAGGAAATGATAAGCTAACACTTGCATACAGTTTGGAGCTGCAGTAATACCCCAGTCTCTCCTTTGCATTGAATAGCTAAGTGATGGCTTTTGGTGTGGAAATTGATTAACATTCTTCTTTTAGTGGTTGTGCCAAAACTGTTGAGATAAATGGCTGACTGCTGGTGTTGCAAGTATCTTAAAGGTCTCAGGAAAGTCAGTAGTATAATCAAAGTGATTCGTGCTTCTCTGTATAAAGGCAAAATTCTTAGCAGCAGTGGCTAAAATAGCGTTTTTGTTAATAATCTCTTGAGAGCTGAGGCAGCTAAGCTGGACATGAGATAGTTCACTGAAGCTGAAATTGTGAGTCCTCGGTGATGCAGCATGAATGAGAAAGACTAACTTGTCTTCAATATGTCAAATTGAGTTTGTGGGTAGCAGTTTAAAGATAACATTCCCTATACCCACTTTGTGAGAAAATTACATAGAGCCAATGAGAAAATATAAGCAGACCCATAAAAATGTTTCAAAGTAAGTTTGGGAAGAGTATCTCAAATTTGTGTCCTGGGTAAAACATCTCACTGTGCTGCCCAGCAGTCCAAAATGTGTTTGTTCATAACAGCTCAGTGAACTGGTAACCGTACTTCTGGAGCATGAAGGAGAAAAAGGTGCTTTTATTCTCTCTTAGGGTTATAGAAAAATTTTAATAATGTGATCAGTGTAAGTTAATTGTCCTAAACATACAGGCAATCTGAAACAATCACACTGAGAAGCATGAGTTATAGTAATTCATCTCAATCTTGGATGAATTTAAGAATAACTGTCTGGAGCCAATATCTTTATTGCATTATTTGTAAGGACTTAAAGGGGGAGAGAGGGATGAGCAACATCCACACATGAACTTACAGAAGCACTTTTATACTTACTGCATTAGCTGGTGTTTGGTTTGAATTTGATTTAGGAGGCTGGACTATTATCCCAGAAACAACCCCCAGTCAGAAAACATTCTATTTAACGTGGGGAAAATGATCTAAGCATAGGTAAGATTCTGTATTTATCTAAAATACATGATGTGATTTATAAAAAAAAAAAAAAAATAGCATCTTTATACATTTAAAAGTCAAATTGGTATGGAAAATCTCCTTGCTTGGGGGACAATGTTCACTAGTTAGAAGAATTTCAGGTTTCTTCTGAGTAAAAAAAGGTATTTTTAAGAGAGCAGTCATGGTTTTTGTTTGGAGATAAATTTTGTGTATTTTGATAACCTGAATGCAATAAATTAATGCAGCTAGCATGTTATTTAATTCTTTTTTACTTTTAATTGCATTTTCCAGATGGTCCTAAAACCTACCATCTGGTAACAATCTACATTAAAATATTGCCATTCCTAAAAGTAATGGGAGTCTTGCCATGGACTTCAAGTCCAGGATTTCATTCTTCTCTTCATCTTGCATGACTGTTGCTATTCAGGGTGTGGCAAATATACTATATTCTGCATCCTGATTTATGTGAGCATTTGCTGAGCAGATGTTAGGGAGCTAAACTAGTTCATTTCAATCCATCTCTCCTATAGCAGCTGAAAAAGTGAGGCCAGATCAGTCTCAGGTGTGATTCTATTCACTTGGGATGGTTATAGCGATTACAGTTTCTGATGAGTCAGAAACATCATGTTAGGTTTTAAAAATGCAGCTATAAACTAAACAAGGATTTATTACATCTGCTGATGTGAGCAAGCTGACCAAGCCAACACTGCTGCTATGTGAGTGGCTAAGGAGGGGGGGAGTGGAGGCAAGGCTCAAAGAGTGAGGGCCAGGCGGGTGCTGGGCTTCCAGCTCAGCTGCTGATGTGGTGCACTTCCTTCTTCAGGTCATCACCTCTCCCTGAAGTGGGGTCACCACCTAGGCACCTGTGATGAGAGCAGTGCCTTTCTATGTATAAAGCACTTGAGTTCCCTTTTCCCAGGATAAGCACTGGTATAATGGTACAAAATAAGATTAGCCCTTACTGATTAGCTTGAAAGAACAGTAAGAAAAACCTCCCTTGCCAATTCTTTTTTCAGTTGCAAAATACCTTGCACACTTCATTAGTTCAATAACCTTGTATGGGGGGGGGGGGGGGGCAGGTGTTTGTCAAAACTCATTTTGCAATGAAGATAAAATAAAA
>JBCJKH010014735.1:17507-61737 GCA_039877255.1 Loriculus beryllinus | reverse complement strand
AGGTTCCTATCAGACCATCCCTCTAGGCTGTGTCATTCTGCATATGCCTTTGGGCATGTTGACTGCATCCCCTAACTCGGTGTTGTCTGCAAACTTGATGAGCATATTCATCTCCTGTCTAGGTCACAGATAAAGATATTAAAACAAGATGGACCTTGAAGAATGCCACTTGTAACCAACATTCAGGTAGAATATTAATCCTTAGCCATTACCCTTTATGCCTGATGGTCTGGTTTTCCTCCGTATCTGCAATACATCCACCACATGGCACAAGGATGGTACTGCAGAAAAGGTCAAAAGCCTTGCTGAAGTCAAGGTTGCTGATCCTCTTGTGTTCTCTCAATCACCGATCTAGTAATCTCATTACAAAAACAATCACAGTGGTGAAGCACTATTCACCCCTGCTAAATCCATTCTAGCTATTCCAAACATCTCCATCATGTGCTCAGAAATAAGTTCTGAGAGAACCAACTGCATGATTTCCCCAAGGTCTGAGATAAGGCTGACTGGGACTGTCCTTCTTCAAGACAGATGCACAGTAAGTAATGAACAGTATTTCTACAATGACACCAGCCAACTCTCTTAGCACCTTCAGATGAATTTCATTGTACTGGATGGACATGTACGGGTTTGAGTTGCACTGGAGTGGTCTTAAAAAGTTCCCTATTTATCCAAGTTGGTTATGATTACGGCTTTGGTTCTGTGGATTTTTTCATTTTAAGGAAATGATTTCATTAACTAAACACATACTTAAACCAGATTTAAACTGCTTTTCACGCGAAGAAATGTTGAGACAGCATGGATCTCCAGACATACCCCTTCCTCCCCCCCCAAACTACTCAACATACAATTTCCCAAGTGGCATACACTGGAGACGACAGCCGTCCTTCAATATTAAGAAAAGAAGGCACAAAACTATCAAGCACTTATCATAACACCAAAAAATCTTTACTGACAACAGGACTTGCCAATGACACAAATAGATCCTGCAGCAAGCTGGTCTTCAGAGGCACTCCCTTACTTCCAGCCCTCTGTCAATACCCATTTCACATGCTGCATCCCTGGCCTATGCAAGTATTCCATAGTACATGATACCACAAAAGGCTCTGCACCACCACAACACACACTGCCCTGCTAAGGTGTTCTTAAACACAGTATTTGAAAGCTTTAAAATCTTGTCCCATGTCTAATACCTCCTCTGTGTCTCCCCATCTAGGTCTGTTCTAGTTGGCTATAAGGCAGCACTTCCTATGTAGTGCAGCCATGTGGACCACATCTCCATTCCTTGACCTTGGCAGCAGGCAGGACTGGAAGGGTCAAGCAAATGCTGCTGAAGCACAGGCAGAGCAACAGAAACCAGAGCAAGGAGAGAGAGGCTGCAATGAAGAGGCAGCAGTGAGAGAATTCAGGAAGAAAGGAGTGAGGGTGGACAGGATACTAGAGGTACAAAGAGGTTCTTCATCTATACATGGCTAAAAAAAGGTCTATCTCTGAGGTCCCCATCTCCAATACACCTCAAAAGAAGCTATATTTAAGGCAAGCACAGACACAGATCATTTTTCTTAAAAGCCTGTCAGGAAGGCAATCAAATGAAAAGACATGTATACAATTTCACCTATGCATAGTGAGAAGGATAGAAACAATTAATAAAACAAAAATTAATTGCTCAGTCAAAAATAAACTACACGGAACTAACCCTGATATCATACAGGACAGCATAAAGGACTAACAAATACCCCACAGCAGTGAGTTTGTTGCAGATCTTGAAGTACAAACTGCTGCATCTTATTATTACTCAGCCTGCAAAGGTAAAAGCTCCAGTAACTGAAGACTTCCAAGGCTAAACTACGTGATTTGAAAAGAGGATACGCTATTGCTGGGTTCATCATGACTTGCTACCCTGTTTTTCAAGAAGAACCTTTAAGAAGTTTTTTGTTTGCATGTTAGTTTTTAAGTACTGACAGAACTGCCTGTCTTTACAAAGAACTTCTTCGTATGTCTACTTTACGTAATTTGCCTCGTGGGGCCAAAAGAAAATAATGGAAACATGTCTGCATGCTGAGCACATTCATTTCTGTAAGCCACAAACACAGCACTGGAACAATCATCAAATCCAGTCCTCTGCTAATGCGCACCTATAAATCATATGTTTAGTATACTGAGTTTCACACAAACAGAAAAAGGCTTCCCAAGGTTATTCTTAATGTGAAACTGTTCTGAAAACCTTATCTACGACAGCCATTTGCTTATTGCAGTGTTAAACAAATATGTAACTATCTTTCTATGTGAAGTAATACAAAGCAATTCTAAAGGTTCCTGTTCACAGTATTACCCTGCAACATAAAGCACAATTCACAGTATACTGGGGATTTTTTCTGGTGAAGAACCCTGTTAGCAATCCTTTATTACCTGTAATTGTTAGTTTAAGTTATAATGATATACTAAGGATTGATGCATGCTTTGAAAATATTACAAATTAGCAACCAAATCTGATGCTTCTACTCAATCAGAAGCCTTCTAGAAATTACGAGTTACTGCCTTAAAATTTTAATTAAAAAAAGGATTTTTGAGTCCCCAAAGCATTTAAACGGTATTTAAAATGCTAATTTGTAATTTTGTGTTTTGGCTGCTATACTCCAGAATACCACAATGATTTGAAAATTGTTCCTTGGCTAAGAAACCAAGCCTGAAGCAACAATGATTTGGCAGGCCACACTGTTAAACCCTGAAAAAAAAATAAAACAGAAGACTGATGCTTATCTTAGAAACACTGATGACATGTTAAAAGCTGTGCCAATGCTATCGCTAAAATAATGGAAGCAACAGTCCCTCAAAAATGAACATCTGTCAGCTCTAATTTCTACTGCGGTTACATTTATGTTTTCATGGTTTGTAATAGCTAGGCAGTAACTTGTAAAATATATAATTAAAAAAATCACATTTTCATATTCATGTTGACTGCTATCAGTTTTCACTAAAATTAAAGTTTCCTTAAAACATGCTATATCAGCCATGTGTAGTCAGCCATCATTTGCCCTTAAGGTAACCACACTTTTTGTGCTGATGAGCCACAATCTCTGCTGCAGAAATTTGAGGTTTTGGATTTCTTTCTACCTAATGCTTACCTCTTCTCACAAAGAGAAAACGGAATGAGCACATTGTTTCAATTGTTTCTTTATTGCATGTGAGAAGCCTCCGGTTATTTCCCTTTCTGTATTCCTACCATCATAATCCTTCTCACAGTGCACTGTATGTATTCAGTATGCATGCATTCACATTGTCATCCTCTGTATCAGAGACTAAGCATCCTTCTGAGAGAGACATAAAGATGTATGGGGAGGAATGGAAAGGTATGGCACATATTTCACTAGGCAGTAAACTCATTACACTTTCAAAACCAGTTCTTGGAATTATGCACACACGCACCATTTAAGGGTAGGTACCCTTAAATGGTACCTACCCTACATACAAGGTAGGTACCGAGGTAGGTACCAAGGGAAGGTGAACCCTTAATACACCTCTACTTCCACCATTAGAGAAGAAGAATGCCATCATGTGTACAATAAAGATACCCAAAGAGCTTAACTAATGCTGGGTAGCTTAGAATGTTTCACCTCCTAATTTCCTAGTTAATTTATTTAAAGTATTTGGTTAAAAAACAATTAAGCAGGATTCACTATAAGCCAGCTAAATTTACCCTATTTGTTAGTCAACAAGTACCCAAATAATTTTATCATTACAGAAGTTTGTAGAAAAATAGATAGGGAAACACAAAAAAAATTGTTTTTGAATACTATCATGAAGATCGGCTCCTAAAGCAAGATGAAAATCAGAATCTGCCTGATCACTAACACAAAAATTGCTATGGTTGTCTGCCAATGCTAAAGGTAGAAGCAATAGAAAGATAAAACCAGGAGTGGCAATGGAAAGGGTGAATGGTCTGCTGGTCGCTCTTACAACATTTGCATCACAAATTTGGGTCTTAAAATTGGGTCTTAAAACTTTCCCTCGTCCCCAGCAAAAGAGAATGAATACCATGTGGTTAAACCCCTGGCAAATCTTTACTTAAATCAATACAGGGATAGGATAGCAAAATATTACTGTAGTATGAAAGAGAATTGAGAAGTTTATGGAGCACTTAAAAATCACGTTTGTCTCAGGGATGTTGTAAAGAGCAAATGGTTAGAGAACAGAGAGTACCAGCATTAAGTATCGTATATCCTCGTCCTGCTCTTACACGTTTCCTTAAGTATCAGTTTCAGCCAGAAAGAGGACACTCATCTAATTTTTACAACACTTCAGTGTTATCAAAGTCTGGTCAAATATTTTTATCTGGCTAATTTTCTCTCAGTTATTCACAAATTAACAGTACAATGAAGTGACCTAAAATTTTTCTAGGGTAAGGATGTACTAGATATTTTCAAAAATGGGATCACACTCCGAGGAAAAGTCTTCATACTTATCAGATGCTACTGCATGCCTAAAGCTCTAACAGGATAACTATAAACTTGATTAAAAAAAGAAATACTTCAAGGTTATATTTATTTACATTCAATTATTTTAAAACATACTCATATAAAATTAATTTTCATATGAAAACCCAAAGTTGGCAAGGTTAGAAAGAACATCCACTCAGTAGTAAAGGCTAAAGCACTAAACTGCACTGTCAGCCAGGCAATCCAGTTAAGTATTGAAGCAGTTTCTCCATTTCACTCATATGTGTAGTTCACCCAACTAAATCTGGGAGCTGGATTATCCTTTTTTAAAAAATTGCTTTCTACTCTACAATAAATGGTGTTAAGAAAGAAAAAAAAACGTTTCAAGCTAGCTGCAGAGCTCTGACATGCACACTAGACCTCCAAGAAATGCATTAAAATAACTATATTCTGAATCAACCTTTTCTCAACAGTTACTCAGATGTTAAATAGCCTCCTAGTTTCCAACCCAGTGCAGGTTAACATACACAAAATCGCCTCGTAGGCCAGAAATTCATCATTTGTTGTTCTCTAACACAGAAACTGTGTACAAGTCTGAAAAAAAACATACATTAAATGCCACAATTGCAAATACAGCCACTGACAGAGCTAATGGTATTTTTACTAGTCTAGAGAACAGGTGAGACTGTTTCAGGGCAAAATGGATAACCTTTCATTAGGCTATCTGGTATAGTTTGAAACAACAGAGAGAACCTGAAATAGAAACACCAGCTTTTCAAGCTAACAACACACGGCATTTAGTAGCTACATGGGAAGCACTGAAGCCTGCAGTACCAGGGTATGTGTACGTGTAAAACTGTCAGGTTCCTCATCTCCCAAGAACATCTGTTTACCTGAAGAAGAGTTTGAGCACACAGCATTTAGCCTATTTTTTTTTAAATAAATCTATTTTTCCTATAAAACACATTACATCTACCTACTCCGTTTGCTTTGAACAGATCAGATCTCTCATTTCTGTAAGCAAATACAAACAAAAATTTGGTCTCTCTGCTTGAAACAGACTTTTGTGACAGGATTAATGTCCAAAAGCACTCTTCAGCAACCCACTGCAATCCCAATAGAATCTGCCATAAGCAAGCTTGATGGAAACTCTGCCTGGATTTCTGTCTGTGGTACAGGTCACCATGATACTTATGAACAGCTAAAATCATCCTGATGTTGTGCTGTTCTCAAGAGCACAAGTCACAAAATACTGCTGCAGAAGCCAATTGTTCCTGGCTGAATTTCTACCGAAGTATGGTCTAGCCCAATCTATTACTTGTAATGAGCAGAAAGTGATAACAAAAATAAATACACCACAAAGTATTTTAAAAGGTAATAATATGTAACCTTGAAAGATATGCATTGCCCCCAAATTTACATTTTTTATACTACTCCAAAGATCTAGTGTACAAATAATCTCAGGAAGTGCATTTATGAAATGAACCATACCTAATAAAACCTAATACTGCAAAGCCCAATTATGTTGATGTAAACAATGGAAGCAGACATGTCACCAACATCAAGGTATGTCTTAACTGACAGCAACATCCTTTTCAATCATCAGACAGGAGGAAAACCAAACCAAAACACAAAACAGAAAAATCCAAGTGATTTTCCTTTAGAAGACTTAAATAGCCTTTAACTGAGTTTCAAAGTAAATACAGGATTTTATCTGCCTGATTTAGTATAAGCCTTTTAACAAATGAGGCTGTAATTAGGAATAATGCAAGCAAAGTTGGAATCATAGATATTAATTCTAACTTTAGAAGATGCCCACTCTTAATGACATTTGATGCTCCTTTTCAGGGAGGGTTATTTCATCTTTAAAGGGGTGGAGCTGTGGTGGAAATTTTCCACAGCACCTGTACCAGCGCAAGAATTTCTTGCTAGGAATTCAGCCACAAGTACTGGTCGGGCCATGACCACACTGTTGCAGCACTACCTTTTAATAAGTCTAGAGTATTCAGGAGGTTACAGTCAAAGAGGCTATGGAAGCTCGTAAGAATTCACACAATCCCATGTGGTGTTACACCCAAGGCTGCAATTGTTTCTCCTGAACTGCTCAGCTGCTACCGGAATGCAGTACAATTGCCATGTTTAAGGCTTCTTTGAATTTTAATCATCACTTTTCTCTAAAAATTTGGAAGCAAGCCACATCAGTAAGAGTTCATGGCCAGCCTTCGTCAAAATCAATATGGGAGATTGTGTAGAAAAAGTTGGGCTTGAATTTGACAATCTCGATCCGATTTTCACACGACATTTAAGTTGTATGAGATCAGAAAACTCGCAGCACGCACTTCTGATTGAGTACAAATACTGCACATACCTTCAAACAAATGCCGAACATTGACTTTTGGCACTGTATTAAAAAACCCTACACAAAGACAGGCTACATGCCTTACAAACCTGTACTAATCCTTAAAGATTGACAGGGTCTAAAGAATCCAAAATTTCACTGGATACTGATACATCCCGTAGTAATAAAAAAACACATTAAAAAAATCCATTCAACTCCCATTCCTGAAAGAAAACCCAATATAAACCCCACCTGCTAGCTAAGAAACAGTTTCTGTTATATCTTAACAAAATTCTGTCCAAAATCCCACATTTTATTTTCTGCATTATTTCCATTCTTCCATGCACACAAGCCTTCTGCACTAATTCTGGATATTCACTTTAAAGCAGTAGCACATGATACAGATAATTCTAGGGGGAAAAACATCACTGCTGCAGATCCACAACAGAAGACAATTGTGCTAAGACAATGTAACTCCCTTAATGTGAAAAAATAAAAAAAGCTGGTTTTCACATACATGAACTTGAGAATCAAAATCTAGTATTTTCCAAATACTGCTTATATTAAATTCAAGAACACATAATGAGATATAAATCAAGCCCTGTGAAAAACGGTCCAGGGATACCTAGACTCCAAAGGATAAACCAGCCACAACAAAAGAAAATCCACATCAACAACAAGGACAAAGACAACATTCAGCATTAACTACTTGAGTAGAACAGAAGTGCTCTGCCACTGAAACTCCTTCTTCAGCAGATGACTCCAGTTCTTCACATATCCAAAACTGGATTATTTTTCCCCTATTACTTACAATTCTCCCATTTCCTCTTCGCTTTTAAATGATCTCACAAGTGCTCTCAGCCCCCTTCCTATAATCTCCCTGTAACTCCAATCCTGTTTGTCTCACAACCCACCAGCAAACCTTTGTGGCTTCCCACATTCTGCTTCCACAAGGTCTTCAATTCATACCCACATTAGCATTGTTACTTGCAAATTCATTTTTTTGCTATCCTTTCACCTGAAACACCTTTCCCATATCCCATATCTGTCTCAGAAAGCTTTCACCCTACTCATTCAGCTGACTTTTTTTTTTAACAAATCACCCTTCTACAGATTCACATCCATATTCTCTTTTACTGGGTTCTAAATACATTTTATACTAGAGAAGTATTTTTAAAGGTGCTGCAAATGCTAGCTGTCCACATACATAACATCAGAGCGTTATGTGGAGTGCTAACCAGACACAGTTATATAATGCAGACTTCTCCAGGGAGTTGAGGAAAGCTCTGGAAGAGTATCTTTTTTACACGGATCATTCAGGACTCCAGACAAAGCAGAACATTTTTTTTTCTCTCCACTGAAGAGTGTTTTTAGTTTTACCAAAATAGCATTGCTCTGGATGAGAAAAGAGCCTCCATGCCCCTCGACCTCAGGGTTTACAGGAACAGCAGTGATTACCTGGCATGGTGTTCTCCATCCTCTTTAGCAATGAAAAGCATTTTATGTACACTCAAACAGCTGAACTCACCAATAAACGGAATAGAAGCCAGCGAGTCACCAGGTGTGCTGGAACCTGACGCTTTCCTTTCTTCTATTCTTTTTATGTGGACTTCTCTCCGAGCATCATTAGGTAACCAACAGGTAGTGTCTGAGGCTGCCTCTTGGTCATTTACAGCAAGAATGTAGGACTGATGCCTCAAAGGCTGCGGAGTCTGGTGGCCTGAAGGTGATTTGTCCCGCATGACCACCGTGTCTTTGTCATTTCCCTGAACATCTGTTTGCAGAGTTTCAGGCTCATGGACATCTTCCCTTTCGAAATCATGAATTTTTTGTCTCATGGAACCATCTAGCTTGTCAGAGGTAGTTGAACTCTCACTTGGCTGAACAAGTTTGGCGGAAGCTGGAGACAGAGAGGAGGGTGGGATGGCTTTGCCAGTTTCTGTTTTGTGATCTGGGGCACCTTCTGCTCGGATCCTTGACTGTTGGTTTAACAGACCACTCTGATGCAAGTGATTTACTGTTCTTTGGTCTTTGCTGGCAATAGCATCCAGGCCCTGGTTAAGGGGAAATGATGGTTTTGCTGCATAGGGAGCAGAGTTCTTCAAAGAACTACTTTTAGAACTTCTGGCTGGCGTGAGAGACAATCTCTCCTGTGAAACAGTTGTAGATTTTGAAACTCCCCCAGGAGTTTGCAGATCTCGAGAAGGCTGTAACATTTTTATGTCTGGTGCAACTTTTTGAAAGTGAGAACCAGGCAGAGAAGCTCTACTACCTGTTCTCCTGTTGTCTGAAATATAAGCACTAGAAGCTATAGGAAAATTCTGCCCTCTAAGGGACATATGAAACGCATGCTGCCTAGATCTTTCATAAATACCCCGCCGATCATCTTGTTCAGTAAACCCTGTCCACTTGTAAGTCTTTCTCCTATCTCCATTTGTATCTGCAATCAGATTCTCAGAATGGAAATTTTCTAGCACTTCACCCTGTTTGCTGAGATAATCCCATGACCGAGCCCTGTGGTTCCTAGCATTAACTGAAGGTGAAGTTAGAGTATCTTGTGAAGCACTTCGTGGCCACTCTTTCATCAACACAGGATCTTCAAGTCTTTCCTGGGATACACTTCTCTGCCGGATCTGAACAGACTGTGGAACCCTGTCGTGAGAGGTGCTCCTGCGCCGTACCTGAGAAGCAGTGCGATTTGGCACCACTTGATTATAATCAGTTGTATTCTGAGAAGCTGCTCTTAAACTATCCAACCTTTCCTGTATTGTTCGGGAGCCATACATGTGCATGCGCCTATTATCAATGTACTCTTTGTAAGTTTTGTAGGTCTTCCAGTCTATATGCTGGTGGGAGGCTGGAGAACTATAATGATTAGTAGAGACTGAGGGTGAGTCTGCGACTTGAGCAGGAGATCTAGTGCTTGGGATTGCTTCTGGACATACTACATAGTTTGAAGTTTTACTTAGTGCTCCAGTTGGATCAGCTGGCCTTGTTATTTGAGTCTGGGGAAGTACAATGGCAGTGGACACTGAAGAAGGCGGTGACGTTGTCCGTGCTTTTAGACTGGTTTGATCTTTCAAGCCATATCTTACTTCCTCTGTTCTGTGTGATGGACCAGCATGATTATTTCTACAGGATGGCAAATCTACAGCCTTCTCAGAAGGCACAATAACAGTCCTTATGGTTTCATTGCAAACACACACGGCTGTATTTGATTTTGCAATGTCTGTTGGTGATGGAGGCACTTGTATTTCCATTCTGTAGGCCCTCTCTGGCTGTGTAACTGCCCGTACTGGTCTACTGACTTGCTGCTTCCCGAGCGAGAAGTCAGAAGATAGCTTGTCACCGGCTTGTGCCATCACAAAAGGTGTGGATGTCAGGCGCGGATAACATATTGGCGGTGGTTCAGGTATGTTGTGGGCATTACCACTGTAGGCTTCATTACCTTTCAGGTAGGCATCTTGGGAATACGCCTGTGGAGAGAAGATTAAGTGAGTACTCAGTAGTGAGTGAAACAGAAAAGCTCTCCATTTGCACCACCAAGCTTCACGAGAGGAAACACAAGTACAGAATTCACATCATTTTAGATGTTAGTTAAAAAGATAAAAATAGCGTTCCATCCCCTTAGTGAGCAGAAACAGAACAAGCAAGATCATTACACACATTCTGCCCTAATTCCTCCTCCCACCCTCCCCCACACCCCCATCCAAAAAAAAAATAATGAAAAAACTAAAGACCAGTTCTAGGAAATACTGCAGGCATGGCACTGAGGCCAAGTTTCCCAAAATCCATGAGCACACAACACAGTATTTTTCTCTCCCTCAATTTTGTTTTCTATCATGATGCTTCACAGATTATTCCGATTTATGCTTCACCTTGCTGGAAACCAAAATTCCAAAGCAACTGACATGTTAAAATGCTGCATAATAAATTCAACTAGCACTAGAAAATTCTCTCTTCATTTAGTGTACAAAAGAACCATGTTCACTTAATGTAGAACATATGAAAAGTACACATGAATATACATACACACCCCCCTCTAAGATGTCTTCTACATAGAAGCTACTGTTCCCAAATGTAAAACAAGTAAGTTGAAGCATAATATCTTTGTTGTGAGCCAACACCCTATAAGTCACCTTACAGGAGACAGCCACTATATGGCACACAAATGTTGCTGCAAAAATATTACTAATATTTAACATTTTTAACTTTAAGGTACAAGCAGTATAAAAATTCATGCATATTCACTACTGTCTACACAGTATTAAAATCTCCAATTAAATTCCTTAGTGCATTTACTTGCACCTTTATGATTAAGAGCCTGACTCCTGAGAAAAAAACGTTATATTACACTTATTTTACCTTTTAAAAAAGATAAAATATCTATCATTGTGAAATTAGCAGAACGTTCAAAATAATAAATCAATGAGAAGCACACAGCATACTTAAACAATATCTTATTATTGAAAAACTTTAACATGACTTTGTTCAGTTTAAACATAATGAGATAAAGAGCCAATGCACAGCCTGCCAATGCAACGGAAGATTAAAATGATTTCTCAGGGCTTTTACACACTAAGGCGTGGTATCATATCACAGCATTTCCTGTCCAAATCATAACATGCTCAATTCCAGAATATCAATGTGCTCTGTCTTCACAGTAGACAGGTTATAAAAGCCCAAATGCAGCCATAAAATTAATACAGAGCAAAGTACAGAGGAGGGCGAGGCATTTACAACAGTGCTGCAATGTTACACCGAGCATTAGTGAAGTGCAAAATATTAAAGCATACCAAGAGAAAACCCACCAAATAACACAGGCACAAACCACAAATTAGGAGATTAGCATTATGAAGAAAATTCAGCTCAGACTATCTACCTCATTTCCAGCAAACTTGCTGTTTCATATTCTTAAGAAAAACATGCCTTACAAAACCATCAGAGAAATGGCTACTGTACATTCCTTACCAGTGCTGTGACATCCTTTGTAAACTGCAGCTGGCAGAAAACAGGAAAACAGTAAAAGCTGCTTACAGATGTAAAGACAGAATTATCTTGTCATATTGATGTTGAATACAGAAAGCTAAAAATACAACTACACTGATTTCACTGGAAGGTACCAAGAGAGGTAAAGGGCAGTAGAGCAGAAAAAATAACTTCACCCTCCGTGTGAGCACATCCATCTCAGGCTTTCATCTGTTCCTTGCATTTATCCTCTACCCTTACAGAAAGCGAAATACATTTGTGCAATTTTGCCTTGGTGCATCCCTACAGCTGCCTGCAGAGAGCTCTGGCTCTATGCAACAAGACTTCCCTTCCACTACAGCAACGTTACTGTCTCTCATTTCCCCTGGGCTGCTACCATCCCTGCCTTCCTGGTGACGAAACAACGGCTTTATTATGCATTTAAAACAGCACGCCCCTTCCCCACATATATATGAACATGACCACAAGCTGTCAGCTGACTGCAGCTGCTTTCATGCTCTACCTCTGAAATTAGAGGAATGATGCTGCAGAAACACTCTACTCATGTGATTTGTATTTTTTTCCTCCTCCACTCATAGTAAAAAAATCAAGCCAGGTTTCCACTGGCACATTTAATGGGGGAGAAGAACATAGATAAATATTTCTAAGTCTTTGAATAAATGACTATTTAGGGACTTGACAGGCTGTAAGAATTACATACACATACATACATACATATATATATATAAAAATGGAAAAGATGCTGAAACCCCAGAAAACAGAAAGAGCAAGAGACAACTGGCATGCAAAGGAAACAAAAATAATCACCCCCTCAATCAGAAAACATTAATTTATGCAGCTCATAAAACAGTTCAGAACCTGTGATACACGCACATTACACCAAGATAAAATGCACTGCATTTATGTGTTTGTAAAACATGCTCCTGACAATGCTTCATTGACTTTGACAGCAGAAAGGCTGAATTCCAAAACCAGCATGATCTGATCATAGCTGAAGACTACAAATGAGTTTAAAAATCAGGTCTGAACTCTTCACAAAATGTATCACAGACACTACATCTCTTCAGAAGCCAGCATTCTCACAGGGTTCAAAATTAGATCAGCTAGGCTTTCTTCTCCCTTCCTGCAGTAAAGAGTATGTTTCCATGATGCAGGTGTATCCAGACAGACTGCCAGTTCTGAATGAGACAGTTACTGGAAAAAAGGTTTTGATGAGGGAAGTGTCATTCTTTCAAGCTCATTCCACCCACTTCCCAAGAAATCACTGAAACAAAGCTGAACTTTCTTCCAAGCAAGAAGAAGTTTATAAACGGGGGCTCTGACGTTGTAACAAAAAATATTAAATATCTTTGCTTCATAATTCCCATCAAGTGTCTAAAAAGAAATACTGCAACTTGCAAAGAAATGCATGGATCTGTTCTGAAAAATGTCACAATAATGATGCACCATCAGCTTCTTTACTATGAACTATTTTAATTGCTTTAACTAGAAAATGAAGTTAAATTTTAAGAAGAGGTTTTGGAGACTAAAAAATGTGAAGCACGCCAATGTATTTATTAGCTTTCATACACAATTTTGACACTTTAACATTTTGCAACTATATATAAACCACAGTTTAAATACTACTCTCTTTTCCCTTTAGTTCCTTAAATGATATAGCATGTGGAAATACTACCTTAATCTCTAAGTAACTGCACCAGAAGATATACTCATCAAGAAGCCATTAGGGTAGGGCTTAAACTTAAGTCTTTAAAGAGCCTTATAAATAAATGAAAAAAAGCCTTCCAACTTAAAAATAAAAATTTAATATCCAGATCATTAACGCTCCCGATTCAGACACCAGCCAAACCACTCCAACTCCTACAGGAGCCAGGTACTCAGTAGTTACTCAGAAGGTCCAACACAACTGAAAACATGGTGTTTTATGAGCCATTTCCCACCTTCTCGAAACAACAGCAGCTATGGAAAGCTTACCATACAAACACACCAATTCAGAGTGACATAAAGAGCTTTGATGGATAACAGCTCTGCAACAATTAACTAGAAGAAAACTGCTGTGCTTACAGAAAGAACTCAGTGTGTTTCCATTTACTGTGTACAATTTCTTCCCCACCTTGCAATCTGGTTTTGTTTGCAACAAGTTTGCAAACTTCTGTGGCAAAGAATTAATTTCTTACTGTGAATCTGTATAACCGTTAGCACATTAAGGGTTTAACCGTTAAGATAATACATTCATGTATGACATACAAAATAAATTTTAAGCCAATAAAACATTTTATAAGGTATTTTTACAAGGTATTTTATTAACCCTCTAAAATTCTTCTAAGGATTTTGCTTGCATTTTTTCCTCACTTGGTTTTATGCCATTTATGTTAGAATAATGACAGCTGACGTACAAGGATATGTCTTAATAAGAACCACAGTGAAACCCCATACTTACAAGAACTTTAACCAACCATGTCCTATACCCCTTTGTCCAAATCCATAAAAGCACATAGGCATATGCTTCACTGAGGAGGAGCATGCTTCACTACGCTTCACTAGAGGATAAATAGTAACACTGATTTCAACCAAACTACTTACAAAACTGGAGATAAGCGTTTTGGTAAATCAAGCTAATGTGCCCAGCACCTTGCAAGTCTGAGCTTGACGCATTCTTCCTTCTTTCTCCAATCACTTTGACTTCTGATTATGTTTCTCTTCCCCAGCCCTAACCCATTCTCACATTTAACGCAAGTATGGGAACTGAACACCATGAAAGGTTTTCAGCTGTCTTGAAGGAAACACTTTACAATTACAATTTGCTCTGGCAAGAATGTCAGTTATACAGCTCAAGGGGTTTCATTTCACTAAGAGACACCCACCAACCACTACAGTCAAATACCTTTATCTGAAAAAAATAACTAAAAAACCCCATACACACCTTCTTCTCAATAGCAGTGAAATTTTAGCATATCAAATTTAATGCCTTAAGCCCAAGAAATTTAATTTCCAAATACAAGCCGTGTGAAAGACTTCCTTGTGTGTCTGCATTGAGATGAGGAGGGTTGACGCAAATGGTATTTTTTAACATATGCAACTAACATATGCAATGTTAGATAAAGAAGTTTAAGTCTCCTAGGTCACTACATCTTCACGCCACACCCTTTCTTTCATTGTACTTGCTGTCAGAGCTTTAATATTAACCTCTGTGTATGTAAGTAACTGTGTCAATTCAAAATCTGGAAGTAAACAAACAGTCCAAGACTCGGATGTAAACACAGCTACCTATTAAGACATCTCTGTTTATTAAAGTATGGCAAATGAAAATATTTTACAGTGCCAATGAAATGGCCATGTTGCTCCATTGGGTCTGATGCAACTGGTCAGTTTCAGGAAAAAAGAAGACAATATTGTTCAAGTTGACTGCTAGCAGACCTGTAGTCAGAGACATGAGGTTACTGGGGCATATGAAACTCTAGAATAAACTCCCTTATGCAAGTTAGTTTTCTTTTTCTTATTTTTTAATACAGGTGCATCCCTGGCAATTTCAGGGTACCACAAAGCCTTGAGAGCTGCGCAATTCCATAAAAATAGTAGGTATCAGAAATGGCAAATCAGTAAACTCTTCCGCCCAGCTGCCCAACATACTGAAAATGTCCACATCACCTCACTAGAAAAAAGGGCAAAAAAGAGATGCTTCAACTGTCTTTCACTTGCTTTCCTGATCATTCCCACTTAGGATTTTTTTGTTCCCCTACTACCTATGATAACAGAAACATTTCTGTTCAAACACGGTCAACTTTCAGCTTGTGATGTACAGTTTCAGTGGCATGTAATTTTACAGAAAGATGTAAAGTAAAAGATATACAAGAGGGAACTAAACATATAAAAAAAAATGTATAAACAGCCCCTTTTATTTCCACATTTTCCATAATTCACGAAATACCTAATAAATTTTTTTTGTAAATGCAACTACAGAGATCCTTCTGGAATACCAAGGTGTGTTTCTAGCATGTTTCTACACATTCACATACTACTAAAATGTATAGTGACACCACCTAGGACTGGAACTAAACCTATCTTTTAGGGCAATTCCTATGAAGAAATGAATTCTTAAAACTTATTCAGAGAGAAACTGTTGGAGGTAGGATAAAAGTTAGGAAAGCTGATTTTCTGAGTTAGTAGTGAGGGAAGTGACAGAAAACAAAAGATGAAAGTCAGGATAACTCGCCTGTAGCATGTGTGTTTATATACACATGCACACAAAGCAGATACACATATTTACAAATAAGTATCTACATATATTTACATATAACAGACCTGATATATCAGCATTAATACACTACATAGCAAACAACCTTCCAGATGAACAGCTCTAGTGTAGACCGTATCACATATACAATTTTTAAGAGTGATATTTTCAAGTGCCTGTTACTTCAAATTTCAGTGACTTGGAAGCTATATTCTTCACATACACAAGGAATGACTAGCGAACAAGCAAATTCCCACATGAATTAATACTGCATATGAAGAACACCCTAACAAGTACACATTAGAAACTAAAAACTCTACTCACAAGAATCGTAACACGGCTGACCTGTAAGTGGGCTTAGCAATTTCAATTTTCTCTCTTAAAGGAGCACCTTTACATTCAGTACGTTCTGTGCAGCACAAAAGCTTTTGGATAACTGGAAGTGTCACAGCTTGAACAACTTCTTAGTATTAAATTTGTCATGCAAAGATTACAAAACAGCAACAATTCCATTAAATACAGTTCAGAGTTATTTGTAGTCAACCTAAATGTGTCTTTCTTGTATGAAGTCAGTGGTACTAAAACCTACAAGAAGCATGAAAAAACCCAACACAATCATAGCTGCCAAGAATTCATGTTTTTGTCACAGGCAGAGATGTTTTAATTATCCTCTCTCCCATCCTGAAAGTGACATTTCCAAGATCACACCAGCCAATGAACATGACTGATACTGATTACACTAACAGTAGGCTTTCAAATTTAATTGCCTTCAAAGTAAGCACTGTGCACATGCCACAGAGGGTGATGACCTGTGGATTGGACCACTTCATTGTTACTATTGATGAATGGATTTAAACCCCTGTTTTCAGGAAATTCAATATACCCAGAGGTTCACAGACATATATGGATATTTCTGCAGACTAAACTCAAGGTTTATAAATAGCAAACTAAGGATAGGAACAAGCAACTGCAGACTTTCTGTAGTTAACCTAGCAATCAGTCATCACCATATGGAGCAGACTGCCAAGTACTGTAAAACTTGCCACAACCAGCATTGTTCCTGAATATAATGGAACTATGTCATGCTCGTTGCACTAGATAAACTTTTCATTAACTCCTACTACAATATGCAGTAGTGCTTTGAGTTCTTCTGGTTTTATAGCATACCTGTATTTAACATCAACAGTTTACAATGACTGATAGCAACTTACATAACACAAACTCAGTGACAGAAGTGTAAGTTTTTCCTCAATTAAGAAGGGCATAATGCATCTTCCCATTTTTTGGCCACTTTCCACTTACACTGACCCTACCACTACAGAGACTGCTATCACTTATAGGAGCTGTGTTTCATTCCAGAGTAAGAATTTGCGCTGAGGTTTATAATTTATTTAGAGAATTACACAAAGGCTAACACAGCATTAATCACAAAGACAAAAAGTGAAAAACAAAACCAAACCAGCATGCAGTCTCTCAGCTGAAAACAGAAAGTTGCCATCTTTTCACACGGAGTGAAAGGAGTAACAGTCTATGCTGCTTAAAAACATTTTAAACATGACTGTTCAGCTTTGAGTAGAGCAAAGTTCTTCACCGAATCTTGTAATGAGAACAGTAGATTCTAACATCTGAAGGCTTAAGATGAATAATTACCATCTTCAGAAGAACTGCATAAATTTTTCATTTGACTGAAGTTACAGTGGTGCACTGTGTCTCACAATATTGCTAACTGTTGGTTTACAAGTTTTTTCCTCCTTTGTGGTGGTCTAAAAGAAAATCTGCAGGCCATAACTGCCAGCTTCTATTATAGGATACAACTCACCTTTATGACCTGTATATTGATATGTTGCAACTCTGCCATCAAAGACTGACACCTGAAAACATATATACTGAAGTTCAGACTGTGAAAACTTCAGCTATCAGAAGCCTGTCCAACAGGCCTGAATACATGCAATGCATAGTCTTGTGGACTGCAGAAAACATGTCTCTTCATGGCTTTCCTTTGCCAGATGCCATGTGGAAGTGACAGTCTTCAAGACAAACTCACTTATACCTAAAAACACACTTCACAGCCACCAGGAGCATAATCTCCTTCATGTGGTATCATAACCACATACCAACCCAACCCAACAGCAACAACTCCCAGAAGGAACTCATATGAAGCTATAGAGGCAACGCAAAGCATCTTTTGCAAAATGAAGACCCACCACTCACAGCTAATCCTCTTCCTATCTTCAAAAGAGAAGCACCACAAACAGAATTCACAACTCTACCACATCTTACAATTCAAAAGAAAGAGGTTTTTTAAATGATACCTGGAAATTACACGTGTCTTTATTTCCAGAACTCTCACAAGTATTTTTTCGCTTTCCTGGACCACCCTATCTCCTACAAAAGGATGATTGGATTTTCTTTTTACTAACAACCTCCTCTAGCCCAAAGGCAACAACTGTTTTTCTCTGCCACCATTATCTCATTTGTTGATAAAACAACTTAAATTCCTATCATTTTCAACCTATACTTCACCTGAAGCTTGCACATGTTGTTTCAACAGCAGAAGAAAGATGTGCTTAAGAGCTTCTTGCCCAGTCAAATACAAAGTTTAAACCTGCGAATCCTGCCTTGCCCAGACCCTCAGACTGTTATGGGTACCAGATTACACTGGATTCAAACAGCCAGTCAAATAATTTAAAAGTTAGAACTATTCCTACATTTTTATTTATTCACAGTTCCAATTACAGAGGAAAAAAGAAAAACAAGAAAAGAAAAAAAGAAAAAAAAAGAAAAAAAAAGAAAAAAAAGAAGAAAAAACCCAAAACACCCTCAACCACCACTGCCAAACAGCTTTTCACTCCCACTTATTCATGCAACCAAAACCACCCCCTCCCCCAACATTCCCTGTGCTGGATTACTGAAATATTTCCTTATCAAATGTTCTCAAAATATCACTTCTATTCTAATATCTTGGCTTGCTGGCCCAACTGGCTGAGTTCCTATACTAGACTGTATCTTCTCCTTCAGCTCAAAACAGAGATTCTTGGGTTTTGGTTGGTTTTTTTTTTTACCCATTAATTTGCCCTTTGATACTGGAAAACAGCTACTAAAACCCACAGATTTTTCATAAATGTTATTTAAAGTCAACTCTTACAATACTATGTAGATTATACAATTTTCCCACCACTAACCAGGAAGTCCTTTCCTATACTTCCAATTACAATTCCAATTACTTCCTATACTTCCAATTACAAATAAACTATAGCATACATTAGGTATTTTTCTGATTTTTCACAAGACACACATTGTATCTTATCCACAGACCTTTTGGACTTAGAGACACTAAATAGGAGATGAACTAGCTGAGTATATATGCAGGACCTCAGCTCAAATGAGGGCCATGCAGGCACTAGCATAACAAAATATTTACAGCAATTTCCATTAAAAATTCCGTGAACGACCTTCAGCACATTCCCCCTGCTTCTTTCCTGGAAATGCGCAGTTTGTGAGTTATTATCAAAACCTAATTCTAAGCACCATATGTTATTATTTAATTCAGACTTAGTAATGATTCCCAGCTCACTTAGAATTAGAAAACCTAGTTAAAGCAACCCAATTCATAATTTCTAACATAAGGAAACTAATCAAAAATGCAATAAAAATACAAACATTATTAACAAGTTAGGTTTTTTATAAGAAACTAGAAATATCATGTGCAAAAGGTATTTCCCCCTATATTTAGGTTCCTCTGAAATGTCAAGGGATGTCAAGCAAGTAGAATATCTAAGGAGTGACAGAGCGTTAAATGTTAGCTCTTTAATTATTTGGTGGTAGCATAGTTTGAAGACTTTGTAACCAACAGCAAGACATTTTTCTTTAGTCAACATACTGTCTGAATATAAGCTTCATAAACATACCAATTGAAGAATGTCCTCGTCTTTTGGCATAACACTAAGTTCCAATATGCTGTCACTGAAAGAAATAGGAAAAAAAAAAACCACAACCATAAGACATGAACCTTTTGAAAAGATTTTAAGTTATTGCTACATAATTGATCCATTAACTTCCATGGAGCAAACCCATTCAAGAACTCCCACACTAAGTTACAATATCAAATTACTTAACACAACATAAAACCACTGATTTCCATTAGAACCTTTGCAAATATGAGTAGAGCAGGAACCTGACTGAAGACTACATCTGTGTACTCAGCAAAGTCAGTTTATTAAGCCAACACGCTTTGTCAGTTTTGATTTTGTTTATTTGTTCTGTGGTGTTTTTATTTCCTCCAGCCCTAAGGTACCTTAGCCATTTGGAGCTTTTCAAACAAAACAAGGTGCCAAATCTGTAAACACAAGTTAAAAGTTCTCTCTCTATTCCATTTAAAACTAAAGTCTGTTAGCACTCTAAAATTGCTGGGGAAATGTTGTAACTGCCACATCATGTGAAAAGTGGAGCAATAGCAAGGCAAGCACTGACTTACACCTTTCCACTCCAATCACCTCCTAACAGGATCAACTTAAACATATTTAGTCAGTCAGATGACGTCTGAAATATGGATGAAAAACACTTGCTATTTTTAAGTGCTGAGCCTGTCAGTCTGAATGGCTGAAACCAAAAGCAGGAACAGCATAAGATACAGAAATCCAGATAGTTCAATCAATGCAATTTAAATACAGGCAAAATCTGGACACTGAATGCACCATGTTACCCAGTTATCCAGAGTCAAATATTGTAAAATAGTGAACCCGCAGCTAGTATCTACCAGAAAAAAGCATTTTCACAAGCAAGAAAGAAGTATATGCTTGTAACACTGGATACACAGCACCTGAATTCATTATCTCATCTGAGACAGAGGAATAGTCTGTTCACAGCCATTAAATGTAAACTGGAACAGGTACAGAGAAACGCTACAAGAGAGACAGCTTGTACAGACTTAACTAGCCTTAATAAAATAGAAAATGGAGAGATTATGACTTTTATTTAGAAATCTCACAGAACACGTCACAAGAAGAGTATTTGGACAAGATGACCGATACTAGCACAAGAAAAAGAGCTTACAATGTAACCTGATTTATCAGACTAGAAATTACCTAATCTGTACTGGTCAGTACAGTGCTGAGAAAAGACAAAACCAGCACAGACACTGGCCACTGACTTCAGGGTGCACAGAACAGTTTCTGAAAGCATTGAGAGGGACCTCAGTTTGTGACTTTGGCAGAAAGCCATTTTCTCACAAGTGTAACATGGAATTATTATGCTTTCTTATATGAAAAATGTGTTTATAATGAGGTTCCTTTTCCATTTGTTAGCGACTGCAGACATAAGGCTGCATTCCAAAATAGCAGAGTAAAGGTATTTGGTTTCACAATCTTCTTAAACCACAATTCATTTGGGAGTAGGAAAAGAAAAAAAAACCTCTCCAAGCAGCATAAATTAGTTTAAAGACCAAAGATCAGCAGTGATAGGCTGAAGTTTTTCTTTTTCAGCCTATCCACTGCTAGGAAAAAGTAAATTTTCAGAAGCCTTTAAAAATTTTTTTTCAGAATCCTGAATTTTAAGAAACACAAAAAAAAATAATGTGTGTTTACAAGAGTATTTCCACATCGACTGAATGCACAAACAGCAAAGCTATTTAAAATGATTTTTCAAAAGTAGTGTCAACTTTGGAAGTCAAAAATATAACAAATACATTGTTCCTCTTCAAGTACTTTTTATAAAAAGGAATATAATTTGACACAGAACAAACCATTCTCTTACACAAGTATTTTGTGCCTTTTTTTAAGAAAGTGTTTAAATCAATTTACACAGTCTAACACTTTCTTAGTAACTACTCAAAAGAGGAAAGGATTCCACTCAGGACCAATGTTTTAAGTATGTAGTTATTTGAATGATACACAAGTATTTTATTTCAGTTTGTCTGCAGAACTTTCTGGAGAGTATTTGGATATTCCTGCTTTACATTTTATGACATGCTCTCAGAGTGTTTTTCAATTCCTGTATCAGAAACAAAAAGTATGAAAGAATGCTTTTGGTGTATTTACTACATACAAATTCTGAATTATGAAGTGTTATTGAAAACCACCACACAAAATGTCCATTTACACTAAAATATCAGAAACAGTACTGTGAATTCTCAGAGATATAATGACTTTCATTACACATTTTGAGAGTTAAGTTTAAATTTATTGTCTCAGAGTCACGAAACTAAAGCATTAATCATAAAGACTATCTTTTGATGTGTTATTTTGGCTTAATGAAACAGATTCAAGGGCTGAACTCTCTACATTTGTAAGTAAACCAAACAATTTCAAGAAGAATTTGCAAGGAGAAACAAGCAGAACAGACCTAATCATCCAAATTCCCCAGAGTTCAGAAGAATAAGAAAAAAAAGCTGAGAATCAGAATCTGTTTCTTGTTTATTCAGAACTATAAGTAACAGAGTTTACATTAATAATCAACGTAGCGCCAAGCTGATTAAGTAAACAGATAAGAATAAATTCTTCATGAACCAAACTTAACAGCTATCGGTAAACTACAGTAGGAAACCCTGACCTAACAGTGACTTAACAGTTAATCTTATAGGACACAGTTATTTCCAGCAACTTTTTTGAGGTGTGCCCTCCACCTTCCAGAGGAAGCAATCAGTCTAAGTATTGCTTTGCTATGTCCAAGCAGAGCAAAACAGGTAACATTCTAGACACAGCTTGAAACTTTTATGAGAATACAAACATGGCTGAATCATACTTCATCATAAGCCCCACTGGAATTTACAGGATCCATTTCACTTAAGGTAGCTAAGTTCTGATGTCTGCAGCATTATATAATGAGGACAAACAGTTACAGTTGAATAACTTTTCTAGAAAAACAGTCAGCAACTATGGAAACTGAGTGAGAAAATCCAAAAATCACTAAGTCCAGACTGAGTTTCACTTCAAAACAGCTGAACAATTAGTGTGGGGGTGATCTCCGTCCTTAGAGGTAAGAGATGATAAAATTTGTTCTATCCTTAAAATCTGCTCTGAAGATGATCACAGAAACGACAAAAGAATAAGCACCTAGAGTCAGCAGTAAGTTTAAAAGGGCAATTGAAAATGAGAATTAAAAAATCTGTAATTAAAATGTCTAGAAAACCATCACAGAGCATACTGAGACTACACATGAAACTGTCCTTAGTCATGAATAAAGGATATTTCAATGGACAACTCAGCCTTTCAAAAGGCCTTTCAACAAGTTGCTTGCACAAAGCCTACTGAAGAAACTAAGGTGTGTTTGATGGAAGATCAGCTGAGACACAAACCAGCAAGAACTGTGTCAATGGGCATTTTTCAGTACAGAGTTCACTCAAAAGTGGACTTGTGCAAGACCAACTTAACAAGAACTATTAAACCAAGTGATGTAGATAAGACCTTTGCTTCAACAAGTTCCTAAACCAATCATTTCTGGGAAGTGGGTTTGTACTAGCTGACCAAATATCACTCTATAACAGTTTCAGTGTTTTCACAGAATCCATATCTGGATATTATCAAAGAGGATAGATACTGACATGAACAGATCATCAGTCTGATCCAGAATGGCTATGCTGATGCAAGGGCAACATGCTAAACCAACAAGTACACACTATGAGGTAATTTTACTTGCCAGGAAATGGCAGCACATGTGCAGAACAAACTGCTCTGAGCATAAAAATACCATTTTCAAGAAAAGAATTAAAGAGATTATTTTTTAGTCACATAAGAAGTATTGCCTACAAGGAAGATACACCTGCTCTGGAGTCTGAGTTCTCCCTACGGATCAGGATTAATATTTATCTGTGTATCTTAAGAGGTCCAGCTGAAGACTTCCTGATGGTTATATGTTCTGCATAAAACACTCAAAGATACACATGACCTTTTGTTATCTTCTGAGATGTACACATCTGGCTCAAGGAAACAAACTGTTCTTCTCTCCTAACTAACAATGGCACCCCTTCATCTTCTCTGCACTCATGGAAATTAGAAGGACAGATGCAGCAGTGCATGCACTATGCCATTACTGGCTGTACTAGATAACCACTGATAAGGCCTTGTTCAGGTGTCCCTGGTTTATCCACAGTTGGCAGGGGTTGCATTCTGCTGGGACAGTTTGCCATGTACAGTCACACGGTTGAAAATACAACTTTATGCACAAGGAGACCTCCAGTTAAGAATCTGGCCACACAGGACATTAAAGATGGGGCAACCACAGCAGGAGGGTTGGAATTATATGATCTTTAAGGTCCCTTCCAACTCAATCTGATTCAACTGACTGATGTACCTGTTGGCCATGGAAAAATAAAATCCCATATCTTGGGTATACACTACTGTACAATAGTTCTGTCTGTACAAATACAAAATAAAAAAACAATACATGGCTAGTGTTATCTCCAGGAAAGGTTATTAAAAAAAGACAGACCCCATCTTTCCAGCCCTTGTACAGAAAGTACTAATGACATAAAAAGCATTTCACTATACCTTGCTGTCATAACTTTGAACAGGTAAAAAAAAAAGGGGGGGGGGAAGGAAAGGATATATTTTGAATGAAGTCTTGAATAAAAACTCCACTGTAATTGTAGTATCAGGACCTTCATTTTTGTACTTTAACTGTAAGCATACCTGAGTCTTAATGTGTGAAGATTTACTAAAAATATAATGTGACATGAGATGTATTTAGAGAACATTTCTGTATGCTAATCATAACACATCTTTCTAGATATCACATTATTATACTGGAAACCTGTTGCTATAGAAGAGAAATTGGCACCAAGAAAACTGTAAAAATGGAGGCAGATATGAGGCATGAAAAGGAGTATTTAGATTCATGTATGGACATGATTTAACAAGCCCTTGTGAGTTGCAGGAGCAAGTAAATATCAGCATTTCCTCAACTCTGCAAGGCTCATCACTTACTGCAAAATAGAGGAAAGTCAAGATGCACTGCAGATGTTTTGCAGGTGTGCGCTAGCATAACATTTTTCCTTTACCAGATATGCTGATTTCTAGTGAACAGATCTCACAAGCAAGACAGATTTTTCTGCTGTTGTTTTTAAATTGACACATGCAGTATGCATCTATCTAATCCTCCTATTTTAAATTCGAACAAGCTTCCTCTGTAACACTCAGTGTGATTTGTTAACAAGGGACAAGTACTGAAATAAAAAGACTGTGGGCACAATTCAGCACACCCATACTCAAACCTTTCTCAGCATTCAATAAATACATGAAAACAGAAATAGTAAAACTGTGTGTATTAAGGAAAATTTAAAAATACAGTGACTTTTTCAGAACCATCATGTGGTCGTTTCCTGCTTAATATACAAAAAACGTGGCACATAGTTAAATACATTATCTTACCTGTTCTGTATTAAAGCAATGACTTGAGAATATGTCTTCCCAATAACACTTTCTCCATTGACTTTTATAATTCTGTCACCTGAAAAAGGAAAAGTTTTATCTTCAATTAATTTGTCTAGACATTTTTTTTGATCATTTTCGTTTTGTATGTCTGTACCTCACGATATTCAAGATCACCAATAGACTAAACTAAGGTTAGTCATCTTTCAAAATAAAAAAAGAAGAAAACAAAAGATGCACAATACAACAATGTGTAACCTTATACAGGACGCCAAGTTTCTACTATTTTCTCAGAACATTTTCAGCTGTGGTATTGCATTCTACCCTTCCAATCTACCCTTCCAACTGAATTACCTAGAAACTCACAGAAAGAAAATCACAAGCAGGTGTAAGCTATAGAAAGGCTCAAAGTAAAGGCTCTAAAATAAAGTTTTTGATGTATGGCAACACATACTGACAACCCTGCCTAATTCTTAAATGAAGTAGACATTTCATTCCAGCACTTAACCTCAAAATAAACCCAAACTTTACATCAGAACACTGCCAGGTGTAGCTCTATACATATCCTTTAACAGCAGCAAATACTGCAATTCTGTACTACTTCTTTCTGAGAACTAAAGAATGCGTATTTTGAAAGGCTTCAGTTTACATATGCACTTCTATCAGCTTGTTACCACCCTCTTCTTCACCTGAAAGAACTCCCAAAGAGTTTTGTGTCTAGCTTCTTAAGCAATGAAAGAAAGGCTGGTGGCAACATTCAATGCTTGCCAGCAATCCACATGACTGCCAGGTACCTGTGATGGATGGCAAACTCTACCCCTCTCACATACATACCTTATGCAATTAGGCTGAGAAACTGGAATGAATACAAAGTTAATTTTTAAATGCTCAGTAAAACACCAAAGTAAATCTTTTCAAAAAGTTGCAGGAAAAAGAAATGCTTTAGTTTGTGCCAAAAAATACTCTTATTTACAAGCTCTGAACCATGTCCTGCTAGGTCCTATAGCAAGACTTCCTCAGAACACACCAGATCCTTCTCTGGAACTGAAAACTGGCTCTTTCTCAGGCTGTTCCAGAACTTGTCCATGGATGCAAATGTTTATTTAGTATTTCCACTAAAAACTGCGATTAGGAATATCTGTAAAGTAGGCCATATGATCTTACCTATTCTTGTGCAGGTAAGGGGGTTTTTCAAAGAAACAAACTAGGCTACCCACAGCAGTGAACAAGCCTACTTGAAGTACACATCTATGAACCTGTCAAAAATCTGTGTGGGGAACTGTGCAGAACTGGTTACATGAAAGAAGTGGGAACAGGTGATTCTGAAAAATACAACTTTGCTCAGTTTCAGGAGTACATAAAGGGGAAAGCCAGTTCCCTGTAGGTCAAAAAAGGATACTTAAGCATGAAGGCTTTTTCTAACAGCTATTATTCTGGTATTCCATTAGACACCTCTGATCAAACTAGAAATTAAACTTAACACACACAACCTCCCTTTCCACACACATTTTAGTTCTTTATATTCTTGCATATAGACAGAATTATGAAGTGGTTTGGGTTGAAGGGACCTTAAAGCTCATTCAGTTTCAAACCCCTGCTGCTACGAGCAGCGACACCCTTCAGTAGAGCAGGTTGCTCAAAACCCCATCCAACCTGGCCTTGAACATGGCCAGGTATGGGGCAGCCACAATTTCTCTGGGCAACCTGTGCCAGTGCCTCAGCACCCTCATAGTGAAGAGCTTCTTTCTAATGTCTGATCTAAATCTACCCTTTTTCAGCATTAAAACATTCCCCCTGGCCCTGTCACTACATGTCCTGGTATAAAGTTCCTCTCCAGATTTCTTAAAAGACATAAAAACCAGCATGAAGATCAAGACATGGGAAATCTGGCTGGCTGTATTTTAATATGATATTTTTGATTATTTTTTTCCATTAGCGTGACCATAAAACAAAATCAAGCTGAAATTAAAAAAAATAAAAAAAATAAAAAAGAAAACCACAAAGATGATTCTACAAAATAAGAAATGCACACAGTGTCTGTATCACAGGCCAAGCAATCCACCTGGCTGATTATTCCCTGAGTGTTTTATAATATGATTTCAAGACACAGATACAGCAATGTATTTCACCCTGAAGTTTCCAACAAGAAACAGTGGCGTGACCTAATTAGATATAACTGCTCCCAGCGATGTGTTTCAGAAGAATATTCTGGTAATTTAAAAATTTATTTTCTGTTCTTTATCCTCGGCTCCTAAAAATCTCTCCTATGCCTAAAAATAAAGTATTCTCTACAGATTTGATCTGAAATTTCAATTTGGCAAACACTGAACGGAGCGAAAATTAACATGGCTCCTCTGTACAACTTCAACATATGCTGCACTTTATCAAGCCAAAACATTTCTTTATATAACAGCATTAAAATAATGCCAAAGAAGCCCCTTCCTGAATAACTACTTAAGGAGGAGCTAAAAAGGAAAAATGCCTTATTCTGTACAAGGAAGATCCAGCACTGTTTTTAAACCGCTGATCATTCTAGAACCTTTGTATTTCTTTAGTAGGAAACATACAAAAATTATCCTATTCCAGTCAAATGCATGTAAATAACTGTTTTCAAAGAAGAAAGTAATAGCTCATTGTCAACACAACCACAATCCTTTCACAGAACCTATCTTTTGCCATATGTTTAAGAACAGAAACCTGTGTTGTGGGAGCATCCATCTACATAACTTATTAACATTTGTAAGACCTCCCATTCTAACATAGCTTTTTTTCCCTTCAACATTTAAGTAAAGGTGTGACAAAGTACCCGGCACTTCACAAAAAAACCAAGTTTTCTCCTCTCCAGTTTGATTAAATCAAACAACTGAACAAAATTTTCTAAGATATAAACATGGATTGTTTCCATTTGATTTAAGGAGGTGGAATAATTTAAAGGACAAAAACCTGAATGTTTTGAGGTTATTAATTTGTCACAAAGCAAAAGAAATAGGAGCTCAAAGGTACTGTTTTCTTCCCCTTTCACTTTCTCCTCATATATTTTATCTTGTACTACTTATTAATTTTTTAGAAGATAATAAGCTAAAAAGACTAAGGCTTTAATGCCTTAATATATCTTACACAACACTTCCTGAGAGAACACAATGGTGCTTGTGAGATTAAAAAACACTGGAGAACAATTTAAGAGAGGTTTCATACTTATAAAGAAAAGAACTATGTTTAAAGGGAAGACAGAACTATGTGTAGAAGTTTAAACCGTATTATACAGTTTACATCACATACAAAAAGCATGCCATCAGTGTTACAGAAAAGCAGTACCTGTGCACAGTCCAGCTTCAAAAGCAGGTCCACCCTCTTTAACTTGTTTAACAAATATGGTATCCATTGGCTCCAGTCTGTTTCTCTGCTTCCCTGGGGAAGAAAGTATAGCTGTTAATAGCATTCCATTATATTGCATTACAAATGTTTTCACTTTAAGAATTGTTATGAAACGCAACACCCTGCCATATTCACTCATTATATTGAAGACTCAGGATCAGTTTGGGTGAGGGAAGGAAGAGAGACTAGGAGTCTTAAATGCAACTACACTGAACATCTTTTATGTGTCTGGAGAAAAAAGAAAGGGGTGGCGGGGTGAGAGGTGTATCTCAAACTTAAACTTGTGAGTATGTTCCAGTAAGTAGTATTCTTCAGATTCATTTCATCCTCATGCTGATGCTTACACTATTCAGTAAGAATTATTGCTTCCTCTTCTAGACTGCTATCTGACATAAGATATAAATCCAGACAAGCTGAGTAAGAACTCAGTAGTGCAAACTGAAAAATAAATTTTTTGCACTTTTCCTTAGATGGGAAAAAAACCCGTAACATTGGCTTATAGCCCACATGGAACCGAAACTGATCTTCTAACACTGTTTTTCAGATGCTCCAAGATAAAGTCTAACATTTTCTTGAAAATGTAGCAAAATTCAAAAAGTAATGTAAAATTCAAAGCAAATTATAATGTCTGCATGCACTGCAGTATCCATAAATACACAATGTAGAAGTTAATCTACAGTAGTTAAAAACCATAACACCTCTATATTCTCGCCTTCCCAGTATACTTTTACAGTATATTTTTGATTCAATTTCTATGTAGAAAAAAGCTCATTATTTGAAGGGTTTTAATAGATTACCCAAAACCAGACCTCCCTCTGACTCTGATTCACATATTTCAAATATACATTTTAGCCTATTGTCTTCATTCTGCAGACCCTCAGTGTCCTGCCATTTTACCACAAACCAGTGGAACAAGATGGCTTATTCATATGGCTCTAAATGACCTTCTCAAAATAACTCCAGATCGGTAGAGAACAATCAGAAAGTTGATTGGATAAAATCAGGTAATTGCTATATCCAAAGCAACTGAATTATAAATCAAGTATCTCCAGCTGGCAGCTCAGTTTCCAAATACTTCAAAATTTTATTAGCAGGACACAGCTACAAGATGTACAAAATGCTCTTTGTGAACCAAAGCTATTATCTGTCATTTTTAATCTGATGAATTAAGTAGACACTAAACACATGAGAGGGTCTCATCCTGTGAGAGGCAGTAATGTTTCAACAAGTTTATACAAGATCCAAGTATAATTTACCCAGATGCCATGAACAAAAGGTTGCTTCAACGGCTTAAAAGATATACGACCTTACATAGGACCACGAAACATCCTCCCAGTATTGCCACTCAGCCTTTTAATAGATATACAATCCCAAAAGCGTCAAAAAAAAATACAACTAATGCAGCTCCCATGGCACATTTAATTTATAACATTTAATATCTCATAACTCAAACACCAAGGGGCTACCTCAGTCTCCTTTACAAAAGCTCATCCAAAAAAAAAAGTTAGTGGCCTACTGCCAGTTTGCTTAACACTCAACTGCTACTTCATGCCTTGTCCATACTTGAACACGCAAAGCAAGAGGTCAAGCAGATAAGGCTACTCCTGTTCAACATCCAACACAGAATACCTTTCATACACTTCCCACTTCTGAGTTAAGAGGGGAAAACTGTACAAATTTATGAAGACCAGAGACTGAAAGCTTCCCTAAAACATCCGATTTCTGACCGACCTGCTAGCTACACCAAGAGGTTCTTCAGCACCACGGGCTCTTGTTTCAGGTTTTCACAGGTATTTTATAGACTGATTCTGAAAGCTAATTAGGCATTAAACTTGGTTCTTTGTCCTACATGCAGAAGGACACTATATTGAACAGCCATTCTTCTTCCTCAAAAGGTGAACCTCGCCCTAAAGATAAAGATCAATTTAGGAGCAAAAAATTGGCATGACACATTTGAAGTGTTATTTACATTGTCAGGTTCATTTTACAGCTCAGTAACATCCAAATACAAGACCTCCCTGGTCTTTCACATTAATGCATACAAGCCAAAACGTTTTCCCATCAGTAACATATAAATGAATGTTCTTTAATACACAGCTTCAAAGTGTATGTTTATATTTTGAGTTTGAAATGCAAACGAAGTTAAACAGTGTATTCTGACAGCAGAAGCCAACAATACTTTCTTCAGACCAAATGAGGGAGTATAAATCTTGTGGATGTGCACTCAACCATTGCAGAAATAAATTCCAAGTAAAATGAATAATGTGGTAACTTGCCTAGTGTCTCAAAATCTAATAATTGCTACACTTCAGTTTAATTGCATCTAAATCTCCATTGGGTCCATTTTGCACCCAATCATCAGGCAAAAGCAAGATGCTGTTCAGAATGTGAGCCTAAACTTCCCTGCCTTCCAAAGTCCATCATCTAGAGTAGGTTATCACAGTGAAACCTTTACACTAAGCTGTCCAGCTCTGCACTACATAGTACCAAATCAGATTCACATTTTTCCTTTCTAATACTGAAAGGCCTAATTTTTTGAAACACACCAGCAATTCCTTACAAGGTGGTACAAGAACGAGCAGTAAAGCATCTCATACTACTAGTCTGTCAGACATGTAGTCTTATTTGCCAGTGCTTTTCAGGTGCTCATTACTTTACCTCCTTCCTATTTTTGTAAACAACTTTACAACTGAGCATTACATTGCAGGCTAGCATGAAATAAGACAGTTTCTCCCAAATCTTCAACTGCAAGTGAAAAACAAGACATCACACACACAAGAACCAGGGAAAATCGAGAGCTGCCAGGAACACTCACATACACAACGAGGCAGCAGAGATGAAAAGCACAACTTCTGTGAAAAAGAATTTCATGTTTACTTCATTTCTCCTAAGTGCAGCTATAAGCAAAGGTGCAGTCTTCTGTAAGGGCAGTAAAAGAAACAGAAATATATAGAGTTGCTATGTACACAAGTTAGCTGACCAGAAACTGAAAAACATAAAGACCAAGATGTCTTTTCCTTTACCAGTCTCGTTAGCATAGAAAGAACTCAAGTATGAGTAAATGGTCACCAGTCAGCAAAAATTAAAACTCAAGTTATTGCACAGGCAGTAATGTAGTTTTATTGATAGAACAGCCAAAATGTTCTGTGCAGTACAACTACTCCCTGAAGCGATGCTATTCAAATGAAAACAAAAGAGCAGGCAAACTGTTATTTGAAATTTTATTTCACACATTCAGCACCATCAGAAATAAGGAAATAAAAATGAATCACCACATATACGGAAGGCTCAAGGCAAAAATTCATTGGCTTAAACAAAGGTAGTAAGAAATCAAATAGTTTTTAGTCTATGCAACTGAAATTAAGGAAAAGTAATCTGAAGAAGCATGAACTTCTAAATCAAATGCAAGACATACACTGAAAAGCAGTTTAATGCAATAAAATTTTTCCTAACTAATAAAAACATTTTCATGTCAAATAAAATTATAAGATTTGTGTTTAATAATAAAATTCTCTTTTCCTTTAATAAAAGGGAATATTAAAAGAATCACTACCCTTAAACAGACATGTAAAATTTGGAGTTGATAACATTTATAATTTACTTACATGGGGGTCATATACAGCAAAACTTCTAATTCCCCTAACTTCACAAAGAAATCAATTTTATCTAGGTGCCAATTCTAACTCAATCCCCTAAAATGCTAATTTGGAATACAGCTGCCATATAGGGAACATAACTAGCACTACCAGATGCAGTAACCTTGAGTTAGTCTTTAAGCTACTCTCTGCAGATCAGACAGTATTAATATACTGCTCCACAATTCACAGAACGGTTAGGGTTGGAAAAGACCTTACAATCATCCAGTTCCAGACAGCCTGCTACAGCAGGAGCCCCTCACACTAGACCATGTTGCCCAGGCCCCTATCCAACCTGGCCTTAAACACACCAGGGATGGAGCACTCTGGAAAACCAAATGACATGGCAGAAGTTATATTACCAAATCTACCTAAACATTACAAAATAGCAACAAACACATCACTTCTCTTTAGTTGCTAACCTGATATACAGTCAGATAAAAAGATCCTAGTCATAAAGACTACACGAAGGACACCTCTCTGACAAAGAATTTTTACATTTTGAAGAGGGGAAAACCAACCAACTAACCAAACCCCACACCAAAGTGCTATTACTGTCTTTATGACCTGAATAGTACAAACCTGCAAGTGTTGCAGGGGACAGTGCAATACATACTTCCTTAGAAAGTCTCTCTTAAGAATCAGCTGCTTAAAAACATGCCATTTCTTCTCTTCTAGAGGAAAAAAAAAAAAAAGTCTTTTGCTGATCTGTGCTTAGAAATCCTCATGACATAGGAACTGAATAAAGGCTACAGTTCTGTTAGCCTTATATAGAGTATTTTTACTTCTGGCTCTATGTTCAGCAGACAGCAAAAGGGTGATTTTTATTTTTATATTAAAGAATTACCAATGCCATAAAAAAACCTCTAATTAGTAAAGTAGGACAGGCTTTTATGCACATCTTTGACTCAAGAGGGAGAAACATTCCTCTTCAACATGAAGATCTACAAGTATGCTTTTGGACAGCCAAGGCATTTGAACTCCACTGATGCAACAGTGCTGAGTGGCACTGATTCCTGGGACACCTTTTAGGCAAAGGAGGACAAGTACGTACAGATACAGTGAGTTCTATATGAACCCTGAATCAAAAATACGCTAATCATTTCCCAAGCTACTCAAAAATAATGGCTGAAAATACAGCAATACTTGAATTTATTAATACAGATTTCATTTAATTAAACATAAATCACAAAACTGTCAGGATTACATTTAACAGAGAGACTCCAACTAAAGACAATCCTGGATTTTAGAATCTGCAAACTGAATTTCATACATAGTAAGCATTTCTCCACTAGCAATCCACTGCAGAGAAGGAGCCCAAAGGTCCCTGGCCAGCCCTTACAGAATTTATTGCACCCATTGTCAATCAAGAATTAACTAAAAAAAAAAAGGAAAATACAGTGCCAAGGATGAGCCTCTATAGAGGATAATAATAAGTCAAATAGCACCGCTGAGTCATTTAGCAGAGAAACATCTGGCATTCAACTCTGCGATACAAGAAGAATACCCTCTGTTACTCAAAGCACCTCTGACATTCTGATTAACTAACTCAAAAGATGGTATTCCTTCTTTTACTCACTCTTCTCTTAAACCATTTGACTAATAGAACCTCAATTCATGGCGAGTGGGGAGAAAAGAAAAATAATCTGGCACTGCTATGGAAAACATGTGACACAGTTTCAACTCAACTACAAACTCTTCAAAACCATGCTTTCCCTTTGTGTTATTTGCCAATATTATTACAAGTTTTTTCAATTCTCTCAAACCTGAAAGAAAACCTTTTCAAGTTTAAAACTTAGCCTATGATTAAACAGTCTAGAGGATTTACTGTGGTTCTTTGATAAATGCATAGCCATTCAATTTGTATCTGTTCTAGTAAACCTACAGACTCTCCCATAAATCCACAGAAATTACACTTATGTAGCACTTTGCATTTTTATTAAAAATCAAAGATGATGTAAACTCAACAGCATTCACTCAGAAATGTTACGTATGTGACAACTTGGAAGGCCGCTTTGCTGGACATTCTGGATATATTTAAAGAGAAAAAGAAATCCGCAGGTTTTGTCCTCAGTGGACAATTTAACTGAGCCCTCTTCCAATACTCTCAATATTTAGTGTTAAAAATGAAGGTGGATTAAAAATCCGTTAAAAAGGACAATTTACATTGGCACTACCCTAAAGCATTAGTTACATACTTCTCATCTCTTACTCCTAATTCCACTATAATATACCTTAGACCGCATCATCCCAGCAACCGATGACCTTGCCAAATACTTGCTTTCACATTCATTCCCTTGCTCCATTATCACAGGCACAATTAGTTTATTTTGTAACAGACTGAGCTGATGGACAATAATGTTAAAAAACGTGGGATTAAATTAACTCCTGGGAGAGCACAAACTCCATCACAGAAATCAGTCTGCTGAAAGAAATGAAACATCAGATACTCGAGGCATTATGTAAGCTGCAGCAAGGAATAAAAAAACCTTTCCCTTGGTTTTTTTCCACCCAGCTCTACAACATCAAACCAGACTTGCACAGAGCTTAAGGAGCTCAGGTCATACATTGGAACTATTTAGGTTAGACTACTGAAGGGTAGAAACTGTAATTCATAGTTAGAAACGTTAAAGAAAAATAGCCTGTTCATCAAAACTGAACAACCCAGAAACCTCAGTGAAAACAGATGCCTGAAGTGTCATTAGGAAGCACATGCTCGGTCTCTACAGAAGAGGCCACTGAGCAATATACCTAAGATGCCTTCCATTATTTTTTTTGGAAGATAAGCAGCTAGTTGCTATAGATACTTCTACATAGAAATAGAAGAATAGCAAGAATACCATATTAAAAAAAAAAGGCAGATACTGAACTATAATTATACTGGATTTCCAGGCACTGTATTAAACATAAAATAGTTCTCATATGAAAGATGAAATTCCTTTCAGACTATTTCTATATGGGTCTCACAATGCGTTTAATCATGATCCACAAGCCAAACATTTTTGAAGAACAACATGGTTTAGGACAAGATACAAGAAATGACCAACCCACTTAATGTGCACTAAAAGTATATTTTGCTTCAAGAAGTCTTTAAGGGACAACGCTACATTCACCATGTTAAGTGCACAATGAAATGGCATGGAGACAGCATGGCAATGGAGATTGTGTTCTCCAGTACCTCTTATCACATGCTGACAGTACAAGTTTTAAATATGAAATACTACTATTTTTAATAGGTATAGGTATTTTTCAGCTTGTCTCCAAATAGTCCTACATTGCTTTCCTGGGAGACTTCGTCTGTGAGATCTTTTAAATAGAATTTTGAAATAGGGCAACTCCAGGAAAATCTCCAAGTTAATACAGCTCAGTTAGCATAACAGAAATTCTCAAGAAAACAGTAGAAGCCAATCAAAGTCTCCAGGCAGTGACAATGGAATCCACAAGCAAAGATCTTCATCTTCAACCTGTCAGAAAAACATTTTAACAGCTTTGCTTAAGGTCATCAACCTGGACAGTAGAAGTACAAAAGAACAGCAACCTTTCAAATAACTACAAAATTTTTAGGGTAAATCTGCAATGATGCCCTTCCAGTAGGTAACAGCGTGCTAAAGTCCCCCATAAGGAGCAGGATGTGCATATGTGAAGCTTCCACTGCTTGTCTCAAGAAAGCCTCATCTACTTCTTCCCTGATCAGGTGGTCTGTAGCAGATGCCCATCAAAATGCTGCCCACGCGGGTCTGCTTGCAAATCATGATCATAAGCTCTAAGCTGGCTCCCCATCCATCCCAAGCCAGAGCTCTACATACCTATACAAACAGAATAAAGGCAACTGGGCCTCTGTGCTCTCCCAGCCTGTCCTTCCCAAAGAGCATGTCCTCATGCAGCACTCTAGTCAGCTCCTGCAAGCTATCCCACCTGCAACAGCATGCAGACCTTCAATTTATCCTGCTTGTTCCCCATGCTGCTTAATTGAGTGCACAAGGGATTCAGAGAGGCCCTCAAAAAAGACACGGGAGCTCTCCTCATCATACTGTCCTGTCAGCATTCTTTTACATGCATACACTTGAGGTGGTTCCCTTCTGTCCCAACTGCTGACCATGAAATGTCACAGCATCCTAACTTCTTTGCTTGACAACCTGATCCACCACTTCCTTATTTGCTAATGGCCATCATTTCCCTCCTGTCTCATTGCCAGTTTAGAGCTTGGCTGCACAAATTTGCATTACCTGTTATTCTAAATGCTTTGAAATCTTACTGCTTACCAAAAGCAAGACTAATGCAAGCCAGGAGCACAATCTAAATATATACTAAGAAACTTGCCCTAAAATTCTATACCAGAACATAAAGCCAGATATAAAAATATTTATTTCACTGTTAGAATACATCAAACCTAGTACATCCTTTCATCTTCTGCCCTCTAGGCCTAATTAGGTACTCGGCTCCTTTGAAAAAAATATTTGAGTGCTTTCAATAAAAGGCAATAGCAATAGAGATGCTCTTCTTCACACTTACCTACTCAAACCTGCAAATGCCGAACCTGATAAAAATCTCAACTTATAAAGGTAAGCTTAACCTATGAGAAGGGCAAAGTGGAAAGTGCAGGTAATTAGAAACTTTCACTCAAAACTGATAAAGAAAAAGACAATTTTGCACTGGTGCACACTGATTCACAAAAATGGAAAGCTCAAATCTTCTTAGCTTCATAAGGAAAGCTCAAGTGAATTAAGCGAATTATCATCTACAAACTTCAAAAGAAAAACTTATTCTCATTAAGACACTTTCATTGTTAATTAAGACAGAGCTTCACACAGGCAAGATTTCCCATCAAATTTGAAAGAAAATACATGAAATTTGCCACTAGATGGCTCCTCTGCACGACACATGCACTGCACCCTGCCCAGCAGTATGCTCTTCCTCAAGCAGGGGAAGCAACTGGTGCTTCAGCACCAAGGGACCCCCCTCCAGCCACAGCCAGCAGCCAAACACACATCTTCCTGCTGCTCCAAAGTAGCTCGATCTGGTCTTCCAGTGTTAATTATTTTAAGAATCCTTGTGATAATCCTTGTGATAATCCTTCACAGAATTTCTGGCATATCCACTTTTGCTAATTAACATGATGTTTGTGAACATGAAAAGTGAGATATGCTTTTCTTGATTTTCTCCTCACAGTCTACCTACACACCTCATTTGGGAAGAGGAACAACTTATAGCACTGTAAACAGACATCATTCCATTCACTCTCACTCCCCAAAATCAGGCTAAATGCTGGAGAAAAATGTCTTACAGACTCTGTCCCATTTTGTTATGTTTAAAGGTGTAATAGGGTGAACTGGCAGGTTAAGTTCTATTGACACCTACATACTCCATCTCAAAGTCCTATCTTCCCTTTCCAGAAGGAGCACAAGTCCAACCTTCTCTCCTGCTAATGAGAATGTTATCTTCCCAGAGCACTCTGTGCCCTCTAATCTGTATTTCAAGGCACACAACATACTATGTTGCTATAAATAAACAATAGTTGAGCTATGATTCATAGTTTAAGTAGCTACACAAAAACTTCCAGAAAGGAATCCTGCTCTCACCTGCACCGCTCTCATAGCAAATCAAATATATTTGTTTATTGCTGTTCACCTACTGAAAAACAGATCTCAGGTAACATTTCAGATACAAATGTGGGTCTGTTTATCTTTAGCTGACCCAGTGCTCCATGTGAGAAGTATACTGCAGAACCTTTTCCAGACCACAGTGGTACCTTCCATGCTGGTATGGCACACAGGATTGACTCCTTTCCCTTCCTAAAAGATTATGTTTTTTATTTTTATATGCCAAAAGACATAAAGGAGGTTACAAGTTTGGGGAGTGAATAGGGGGTGATGAGAAATAGGAAAATACTGACTTTTCACTGTTTAACAAGCAGATGATGACAGCTGAGTAAAAAGAGGATGAAATGTACGAACTCACCTGCTTCCAAGAGAAAAGTAAGAAAGTTCAAGCAAATTCATATTTCCCAGAAAGCTTCTAATAGATCACAGTTACACAAAAAAAGAGCCCTCATAACCTGAAACAAAAGTTGAGACATGTTCTCTGTCTTCCAAACAAATGAGATTTTCAAAAGTGCACTGAAACCAGGTACCATTCTCTGCTATAGTTTAAAGAAAATCATAATCCACCAGTGAAACAAGCATTTGCCCTATGCTATCTGAGCAAAGATCCCGCCTTTCAACAGGCCCCATCTCACTGAATTGCACAGTACTGCCCAATGAATCACAAACTGAAGCACATTACACTTGCATATGCAGCTAATCCCACCTCTGCTGTGTGCCTTACCATCATGAGAGACTGGGAAGCACAGAAAGTGGGACAGGACTCTCAACCTGAAAACCTCATTCCCTTACTTAAATCAACACATTTTCCACTTTTTAAAGGAGTAAGTAAGATACCAGCAATAGGGACTGTGGATGAAAAAGGAGCTAAATACCAAACAGAAAATTAAATTAAGTGGGACTGAGATGCAGCACAAATCAATAAAAACTTAATTCGTGAATTAAGAAAAAGCAGACACAGGCAATGCAAGAGGAGAAAATCTATGAAAATGGGGGGTGGGGGGGAGGAGGAGGCAACAGGATGGAAAACACAACTGACAGGCATAACCTCAAAATAAGTGAGTTTTCCATCCCTCCTAAACCAAGTGCAAGAATTTTATTCACGCATCTTATCTGACATCACTGAAGCATGTTTGATGGATCTCTTAAGTAAGTTAGATCAGTGCCATTACATACTGAAGAAAGCATCATGAAGCTAATGGGATAACATTTTTTTATCTTCTGTTTTTAGAACAGTTGTATACCACTTCTGTGGATCATTTTTACCATCACAACCTACATGAGGTTTTATATATTTAACGTGCTGCTTTTATTAGAGTAAGCTGCAGCAAAATTAAAATTTCACAATGACTGCTCTCAAGCACTCTAAAATGCATGTATATAAATATATATAAATATATCCATGAGACTCAAACCCTTTACAATAGTACTTCACACAGATAACTCTTGATCCTACATGCAGATCAAATTTAGAGTATGAAACTTCAGTACTAAAAAGGTTTCTTGTCTTCTTGTCATATACGCAAGGCAATATCTACATAGCACAGAAGTGATACACCACATTTTAATTAACACAGTGTCCAACAAACACCTACACTAACTAGGTGAAGATAAAAAACAGGTATTTTCTTTCTTTTTGCTCCAATGCCATGAAATTCAATGAGCTTGATGGTCACACTGAAGTGATCATACATTTCAAATTCTTAGATAGCTACTGAAATGTATTACGCAGTCGAAGTGCTCAACAGATTGGCTCTGAGAAAGAATGAAACTAAGACATACCTTGTCTATTCCCATTCTCTTCATCCTGAGGAAAAAGAAAGAGTTCGTGTTAAAAATTCAATAAATGTAAAAAAAATGCACAGGCATCTATCAGCTATGAAGACTTGCAGCAAACTTGTAAAGTGAAGTCGGCATTCTGCTACCTTGCACTTTTACAAATATTCAACTTTACAGAATTAAGGTTTTTCATTCTGACAATGCAGTTATACCTGTCTTAAAATAACTAAGCAGCTTTAGGAAACCCTCCCACAGAAACAACATGGATAGCATTATCTGAAAACCAATACAGCATACCAAAATCCTCAAAACATTCCCATGAAGCCTAACGCTGCACTTTGTGTTGCTGCAAGCATGTTTCCACCCTGAAAGCCCGGCAGGAGAGGTTATACTTTAACCATTTAAGGATTTAAAACTAAACAATATGCAGAAGACACTCAGTATATTTTGCAAGCTCTGAGTACCCTTTCTGAAATTTGCAATATGAAGTTTGTTTTGCTTTCGCTACTACTACCCCAACTGTTTAAGGACATAAAGATGTTTTCTTTCTTAACTCTAACTTTCAAAGCATAGTAAAATTTCAATTTAAATACCATTTCTTAGACTAATATGTATGTACTATTTGGCAAGTATTTCTAGCAATTCACCTCAGCTAATTGGAACAGCTTCATCCTGAACGAAAGAGGAGCAAGGAAATGATTGCAGATGTTATTTTCATCTATGCATTTTCCCCTACCTTTAAATGGATTAATTCCTAACTTCTAGCTCTTTGCATTTAAAGACAAATCACTATATCTTTCATATTAAATATTTTTTAAGCAACTGTAAGCTGATCTGAGCAAGCTATTCAAAAGAAAAAGACTTGAAGAGAAGAAGACCTGAAGAAAGAAAGTTAAGACCTGGATATGAACACTATAATGACGAGCATGAGACAACTCTCTCCTAGGCACAATACATTTCCTGCAGGATGTACAAAAGTTCTGCTGGACCTTTTATGGTACTCATTATACTTTTAAAAAGCCACCATTATTGTCATTATCACCCAAACTCTAACAGCAGCAAACAATATAACCTTAAGCTTGTCCTGCCTGCTCTATACATTGGTAAAAGTACCACACTAGCAGATGAATACTGTTAAAATTTATCACTGTATCTCTTGAAGCCCTGTAACAGCCACCTGGTTTTGAACTCTGATCAGCAGCAAAGAGTTCAAAAAGGCTAACATCTGCATGTCTCTAGTTTCCACCCAATCTGTCTAGTGAAAAACCCTTTTTAGGACTTCGAATATTAGAGCTGATAGTCTGGAAAACACATGTTATGCCTAGGGAAGGCTACCTGGTCTGGTGCTATAAGACAAACAAACAAAAATAATGACAGAACTGAAAAGTTATCTATTACAGAGATGCTATCATTAATGAAATACTGCAGTGGGTTTATCAGTTTATCACTGGGTATGCAAAGTTCTGTAACAAAAGACAGCTGCAAAACACCATTTTTTCGTGGTATCAAGCCAGTGAGATCAGGCATTTAAAACCGGAATGCTTTATAATGCAGATGTTTTGGAATTAGCTTTCCCTCCTCTATTTACCTCTTACACACTGCACAATGTTAGTATATGCTGCTTCCACACCTAAAGAGAAGGTTTTCTTTTATCATCGTTTTGCCTCTCTGACTGAACTTGGAGAAGAGACTTCACATGCAAAAAATCCTCATGTTGCTGACTAACAAATCCTAATAAACATCTGTTATTAACAGCATAATTTCATGTAAGCTTTTTTCAATGCTAGCTTAAGAAATCTTTCACGCAATCCCAATTCACTTTCTTAAGGGAAAGGAGGCATGGGAAGCAAGGAGAATACATAATGGGTTATTCCTGAATGTGCAGCTATTCCCAGTTTGGTGTGTGGCCCCACACAAGCATAGCCAAGTACTCCTGCCAAAATGAAATGTGTTAAACCGCAGTTTCCAAGATCATCTTTCACACTGTCCTTCACACGGGGCTGTCCCTCCCAGCAAACCTACCAGACAACACTTTCTTCCGTAAGTGTTCTCTATCATAATGTTTATAAATTATGTAATAAATAAAAATGACAAAGACACCCTTGATTTGTAGTTAATTAGCTCTCTTGTGCAGGAAACATGAAAAGATACTAGAACTTAGCACAATACCCTGAATTTGACCTTGACCTGCAGTACTATGTACATATTGAATGTTAAATGAAAGTAAATAAAAATAGAATATATGTAATAAAAATATAAATAGTGTAAATTAAACCTAGCATACTGATATTTAGGATTAAAATATGTAGAGATAATTCTTTGAATTGATTATGACCAATCATGTTCAATCACTCTGATGATACCAAGTATGGCCTGTTTCCCAGTCAGATGTAAATGGAGAAAACAAAGCTTTATGAATGCCCTTCGTACACAGCTGTGCAGGTCACTGTTCCCTTGTCACTAAGGTATCCAATTTTATTCTTGAAACTCACCATGCTTATTCATATGTTGCACAACTGTGTTTCACATCTAACTGAGGCAGCCCATAGTACCAGTTAGAGCACTGGTATAGTTACTTTACCAGGAACTGTAGTTTCACATTGACAGCAGTGGAAGTCTAAGAAAGGCAGATGTCTGCTTTGTAATACATAAGGCTAGAAATATCTGCACCTAGAGTTTGACCTCACCAAACCCTAAGTCTCTTGGTTAACACGACTCCACCTGTCTTACTCAGGTTTTGAACAGATCTTTCTTTTTAGAAAAAATCAGTAGCATCGTGAATAAAAGTTCAGCACTGTTTGTTTTTCTGATCAGCACTGAAACAAAAGAAATCCTTGCTGAAGTTCTGCAACATTTAGAGACATCCATGAGATGGACCAGGTAAGTAGAATTTCATGTGTTTGACAGTAAACTGGACTTGGCTTCTGCACAGAAGTGACCCTCATTCTGCTAATCTGGTGCTCTGTACTTCTCAGTATCAGGAGGAGAAAGCCTCAAAGCACTCTCCCTACTGAATAACAAGGGAAAGTTGTACCACCAGTCTGGGAAATACTAAGGGAAGGTTCACCTTCCCTGCAGAACTGAAGAATCACCTGATGTACTGAAGATAACTCAAGGCAGGTACTACTAGGTGTTAATATAATAAAGACAAGTGTATTTTGGAATTCTCAGCCTAGTCCTCTTCCTTGCAGTGAGCTCCTCAGAAAACTGAAACCAAAAGGCTTTTCAACTGAATACAGGTTTTATTAGATTAACAACCAGAACACTGAACTTCTTAATAAGTAAATCAAACCCCAAGACCTTAAATATACCCATGCAGAGAACAGATTATTAAAGATATGCATAATTAAAGACATGTATAAAAATAACATCCTCTCTTCTCCACTCAATACATCCTTCGGGGTAGGATTCTTTACTTCCAAGAAAATTCACCTCAGTGGCTTTCCAAGCTGCATCCTTCTCCAGCCTTTAGGAAGCTTTTCTTCCCCTTCTCACAGAACATCCAGCTGTAGTGTGAGCTTTACCACACACTGCAGTCTAGAAGCATTATACACTCTCTCTCCTACAGATACCCACTGTTCTCCCCATGTGAGGAGTCTTGTCCTCTTCTCCCCAAAAGATTCCACTTGACCTGTCAACAGCTTTTTCAAAGGCACACAAACTGCAAGCAACAGAAGCCAAACTTTCAAAGCAGAAATTTTCACTAGGTGTTTCTGAACTGGAACCAAGAGTGGGTATTAACATAAAAGCTTGCCTTGCAAGAAGTCTAAGGAAAAGAGCTAGAACGCAAAGCCTTCTCTGTGGTAAAAAAAGACTGATCTATAGGGAAAGTGCCATCATCGGGCTGACGCTTGGAATAATGAAAGGACTGTGGCTCTGAGAAACTAGTAGGGGACTGAAGGGCAGAGAAATCAAGATTTGCCTCATGTTAGGATCAGGCTGACAGGAGGTGAATTTCACTCTGTTCAAATGAATCTTAGCATCTTTAGATGTATCTGAATCCCCAGTAAAGGTAATACAGCTATTAAAACAATCTCATTTTCAAATAAAACTAGACAGAAATAGGAATGAATTAACCAGATTCTGGCATACTGGAGAAGAAACAGGAAAAAAAAAAGGGCACTAAGAGGTCTCTTGCAGAAAAAGAGGGAGACAGAACTTCCAAGACATCTCAGGATTTACAGGTATCAGGCTCACTGCATACTGTTTAGATCTCTCTCAGACACCATCAGGTGTAAAATGGAGGGGAGTGGCTGACATCCCTCTCCTCTTTTTTCTATTACTTGCCCTTCCTTCTGCATGTCAAAAAGATACTGACCTCCTCAGAGAGATCTAGTGATACATTCAGGAAGAAACCTATCCAGTCACTTCGTAATTAAGGAGATTAATCCTGCTCATGCTGTTTATCTTCACCCTCAGCATGAATAGGGTTGTTGGAAGATGTTAACAAGCACACATAATTAATTCTGCTCAGCTAAGGCT
>JBCJKH010014735.1:0-17407 GCA_039877255.1 Loriculus beryllinus | reverse complement strand
GCTAAGGCTTCTCCACCCTCCCTCCTCTGTTTCTCATTGGAATTCAACCAGAGATTACTCTTGGCTGACTCTCTATAACCTGTGCTAAAGGACAGAAATACTTGGATCACCTGATACTGCTAATAGTCTCACTTCCAGTTAGCTTCAGTGACTCCTTGTCAAGGGCAAAGAATCTGACCATTCAAGTGCAGACTGAAGAGATGAAGTTAACTAGAAAAATGTGCTAACTTTGTCCTGCAAAGCTTTTCCTACTTCAAAAGAAATCTTATAGCCACAGAGAACAGGCAAAAAACGCAACTTTAATGAAAGACTCCTGCAAAGACACGAGTCAATTAGCTATCTGGAAAGAGTGTGAAGCTTCGATACCCATTCCCCATCTTGGTAAGAATCTATTCTTCCACCTAAGTGGAAAAGTAAAAGCAAAATTGAGAGGCAGCATGGATGATGAGAACTTGCATACTTGATGACTCTGAAACAAGCAAATGTTATTTGAACACACTAGAAAAACCCTTTCTCAATATTCAAAATTCTATCACTATTAAAGGAAATAATGACACTGGCTTTGGGTAAAAAAAAAGATAATAGATTGTACAGAGAAATAGTTCCATATTCTGCAATAATCACTGGTCTTACCCATGGTAACAAACATTTTAACTCAGGTGAACTTGTACTCAGTCAACTGCATTTTCCTGAACCAGATAAGTGCACATCTATCACATAATGAAGTGGCCCAGGCACCTTACACACATGGGATACAGATGTGAAAGCACATCTATACATATGTTTACTTTCAAGCATGCTGGCTTTTTTACCCTCAGAAGTGTAATAAAGCTATATATAAGTGCTCCTTTATTAATTTCACTTACTTTAAAAGAAAACTGAACTGCAGATTCTGGAGGATAAACTATGAAGTGTCTTAAGGTGAAGCCAAAACCCTGAGATGTCCTCCTAAGCACAACAGTTTTCGGACCAGGCCATGAGAAAGTTTCTTCTTCCTCCGACGGTGATACAGCTTCACTCTGCTCTTTTCCATCTTTGTTTTTTGATGCCTAAAATAAGAGAGACACACAAAGAATTGTAATTTGGGTAATTTAAAACAAACAAACCCCTCTCCTCCCAAAATATTCATGTGCACTTGAAAATACAATTTTTTTCCCCATAATCAACACACCTTGATGATCACTTATCAAAATAAACGTATAATGTAAAGCAGCTCTCTTTACAACATTACACCCCTGGACATATTACATACAGAATTAATCTTCAATTTTAAATGAAGTCAGATATTAAGAAAGTGAAAGTACAACAGTGAAAGGCTCAAATGAACTGCGAGAAATGTGTACAGCTTGCATGTTTTATTTAATTTCCACTTTAGATATAAATGTGTCTTCTGGGACCCCATTTTTGAGTGCACATAGCTCACACACAGGTACAAAACAACTCCTCTTTTCCTCACTTACAGTGCAAGCACAGTTTTCTTGACTGGTATCTCCTCACTTAAAACAAGTAAAACTGAACTGAAGAACTCAGTCAAGTGGTTAGGCCTCCTCAGCAAGACATACTTTTTCTCCAGTCACATCTTTGACTTCACCTTTGCTTCCTCCACTTTTAGTTACTTTCTCTGAACATTTCAATATGAAAATTCTAAACTAGACTTTTTTACTTGTGTGTTTCTGCAATCCCTTGTCGTATGCATAATAAGACATCTAGTGGGTTTTGTTTTCTTAAGAGTAATTTTATATACCTACAACCCAAGAAACATACTATTATATAAAAAAAAAATCTTTTCAACCTTATATAAAATCTTCCTTTTGGATTTTAAAAGTGAGTGTCACACCACACACAACATTTCAAATCAAAGGAAGAAAGCATGCAAAAGCCTATGATCCTCCTCTAAATATTCTAGTTCAACGATGCATGAAACAAATTTAGATACCACATCCTATAGCCTATTCAAAGGGTATTCAAACAGAAATAATAGTCTTCTTGTCCTCCTATGGCTCTGCTGCTGTGGCTTAGGAACTAGCTGATACGTGTTAGAATTTACTGCTTGGTTTTCTCCCTTGGCTGCTCCAAATAATCCCTTTTGCTTTAGTCTTATACCCGGGATCTCAAACTGCAATGCTTACTGGCAAGGTGGATCCAGCCAACTCCAATCAACACCTACAGAGAAGACATTTCTATTCTAACTACAATGACAGTAACACATATTACTATACGCAATATGTTGAAGTTGCTTGGTGAGATAGTTAACCCATCAGAATAATACTCTGCATTCAGGTACATAAAAATGACACATTTCTACAGTTGCTATGGTTTGTCCTTGAAAATCCACATCTTGGTATGTCCAACAGGGAAGACAAGGAAATACTAGCCAGTGCTTCAAAGACCAGGCTCCAACAACCCTGCTATTCAGCAAGGAAAACAAACAAATGGAGAAGGGTCTTGGTGCTACTTCTGGAACCAGAAAATGCAGAGAATCCAAAGCATCTTGACAAGCCTCTGCTCCTCTGAACAGTCTGGAAGGAGGACTCAGTCTAGTCTGCCCTCATCTATCATCTTCATTCATGTTTTAGAGTATTAGTGAGAAACTAAAAAGACTGTGCAATTAGATGACTAACAAAAACTGAACAAGAACAGGGGAACTGCCAAGGTAAGTGCTTTAGTTTAAAGTTCAATCAATGCAAAGATTAAGGTGAAAGCCACATAATCCTTTAGCCTAAGGATGGAGTTTGTTATTGAGTTGATCCCCAACAATCTGTTCAGCTTCTAAACATAACAGCATTTTTTCAGTTCTGCATAAATAAATGGCCCTTCTCAGTCTTTCAATCTCATGACATGAGAGGAAACTGAAGCCAGTAAGAACATTTTGATCCCAGTAAACTGGCAAAAGAAATAGCTCTGAATAAAAAAATATCATCGGCCTCTAAAATATGACAGTGATTTCCTCCATAAAGCAACAGGCAGCAATCCATCTATCTAACATTCCCTTGCAATCTTTTGTTTATCCTCTCAAATATTTATAGGCAATGCTTGATGCAAGAGTTTTGAACAATCATGAGCAACCACAGGTATCACACAACAGCAAAAATTGTTAATAAGCAAATAGCTATTGTTATAAATATGTGAACAGCAATACACTTAGCACTGAAAAAATGTAAGTCTACAATATACTTGCATCTTTTTTTCTGACAAAACCCTCTCTGATTAAGCTAAAAGGTAATTCTAATATCTATAGCTGTTCACTGATGTTTACATATGGAAATACTGTAACCCGAGTTCAAAATACAGTCATACAGAGAACTTCACTAACTGTGAGAAATGGGAGATGCAGCATTTGTGGTGAAAAAAGATAACCTCTCATTTCCGTGTCATTTCATGTAAATGTTCAGCATTCACAGAAGTTGCTGAACTAACAGATACCCACAAACAACAGTACTCCCCAGTCAAATCATAATTTGTGAAAAAGCATGTCAGAAGGGAAAGGTTATCTTCATGCCAACCTCGGATCCCCTCCAACAGGGCAACAAAAGAAGCCAATATTAATAATAAATATGAGACATGTTCAGTAACAGCAACTCTCAACCACTGCTATGGACAAGAAAGAATCTGAGTTATGAAGTAAAGAGTCAACATCTGTTGAGTAACCCCGAGACATGTCCAAGCACAGCACACCCACCAGAACATCCCTTGCCAGAGAAGCTTTAGAAAGGAACAAGGGAAGTTTTCAAATACAGAATACAAAACAAGGATTCAAGACAGCGAGCAAGAAACAGATGATGTTTAGCATTAACAAGAATGTGTTACTGAAGGCAGAGTTCCTACGTGGTTTTCCTTTAGAGCCAGAAATGACAGCAGTCAAGTTCCAAATACGTACATATCTCATATCCTTAAGGTGATTTGTCTTTTGGATAGACTCATTTGCATTTCAAGACAATGGATACTGAATGCCTTATTTTTTTCCCATTTTATATACAATTGAGCAAACGAGAGGTTATTTTGCCATTTCCTTACTGAAAATCTGCATGTTTGTTTCACCACAGATTCACTGTTCAAAATTGAACTCAGAATGCATACAATCAAGTTCAAGGACTGAAGAATCCCAGGGTACTAAAAATGATTCAAGCATCATTTCCCTAAGGAGTTCTTCATACAAGGTTTCTGTACAAAGTATCTCAAAGCATCATTTCCTGTTATAAGCAATTTCAAGGACATACAACAGATGCTTAACTGCACTGTAAAATGCATACTTTGTTTTTAATATTGTATTTAACCCTCTTTTCCTGGCCAATGAAAACATCCATGAAAAAAAACATCAGATGGCACCTTAAAGAACTACATGAATCACTGGGAGCTTAAGAATCATGTAAGTTCAGTAAACAGCACTGAAATGATACTATTTCCAATTAAAAGCAAATCTGCAATCAATAATTTCCAATTACATCAGTCTAAAAAAAATTAAAAGGGTGAACACATCCAATTTGCATGCTCTCCAAATCACATCTGATTTTTAATCTTCTGATCATTTTACAGAAAGACCTATAGTGAGCATGCTAAAAATCTTTAAGAGACAGTCATAAGTAATTGCAACACAAGCTATCAATAAAGAACTGTATTCCTGACTATCTAGACAGATAAAAAGTATTCTCAGAGTTCCAAATACTATCTTCATAGATGAGTAACACTGAGCACAATAAATCATTGATATATTGCACTACTGATTCTTGATAAATCATTCCAGCCATTTTAAAGTTGGTGTGAATAACCTGTTCAGTGCACAGGTTCAAAATTATTTCTGAAGACTCTTTTGACTAGCATCCAGATTTACTCTACACTGATCTTTAAACAGTTTGGGGTTTTTTACCACATAGAACACTTCACAAGTAAATTATGCAAATGTAAATCTCATTGTAAATATAAGGGTTAGCCAAGCACTTTATTTTCTGGAGCCTAAACTTCTATTAGAAATAAAAAGAACAAAACCCCACCAGACCAATCAGGGGACATAACTATTAATACCTCAACAAGAGCTTGGAGACAGCCTGTGCTTAGCAGGGCCTGCTTAAGCTGCAGTTCGAAGTGTTCATCTTGTAGCTATCTACCAAGAAATGTGATACCTGAAATAGTAATTTGGCTAGACAGATAAACGCTGAACAGAGAAGGTTTTTCTAGAACAGTCTGATCTTATTTAAATGGGACAAAGCATAAGGTCCTTTAAAAGGTAAAACAGAAGGAAAAATGTCTTTTTTGGCTAAAGTTACAGAATGGAAGAAAAAGATCCTGCTTATATGGCGAGAAAAAGTTACCCACAGAACAGCCTTTGTTTCTGTAATAACCAGGTTCTTACACTGATGATTTTTAAATAAAGTTACTAACAAGCTACTGACTCTTTCAGTATCGTTTCAGTTCAGAAGATGACGAAGCAAACGAATACCTAGAGGACATCATGTCCTCTTGACCCTTACCATTTCTCCTTTGGTTACAGACCTGGACTCCTGCATATAAAAATCTCAGAGTAAAAATTTAATCCACTGGATAACATATGGTTCCCCAACATAATAGAAAACCACAACAAACCCTCCAAAGCACACAGCTCCTGTGTTCCTAAAGCTCGTAACATTTCCTTTCAGAAACATCCGAAAGACACAGACATTTAAGACAGCCAAAAAAGAGGTTATATAACTTTTCTTTGAGAAGCATTATCTCCCTATCCTCATTTGCAGTATATGGAGGTATATCCAGCACCCAGAGAAAGCCAGCTGATGTTTTATCTTAGCAGCACCTCAAAAGCAAGATCATTCACACAAGGTGCAAAATGAGTCTTTTCTTTTCAGTTCTCAAGCTCATAAATCAATGATTTCAAGGCAGATGGATCACACTTATAAAAATAAACACTATGATCACATACTGAAACAGTCTCAAGCCATGGTGAGATACAACATTTCTCACATCTCTAAATCAAACTGGAATGTACAAACAGCATCTTGTGCAGATGTAGGTCACTCCCAGCTGAAGAAAAGTTATTACTGACACAAAGGTGACACCTTAACTAAATCTATCCTCGTGGTACCCAGGAAAGTCTTCCCCTCAAAACAAATGAGTTCTATCATTTTCAGTCTCAGCAAATATGTTATGAAGAGGGAAAAAAAATCCAACAACAAAAAAAGGGGAAAAAAAAAAAGATGGAATGCAGAAACTCCAAAACCTACATAGCAGTATTAGGCCTCCATGTCAAATACCCACTTGTTCAAACTTGTGACTGACTTTCATGCTCAACAAAATCCTAGTCTTCCCCTGAGCAGGTAGGCAGGATCTTGGTGAGGACAGAAATTCAGGCAAGGAAGTATAAGCTGGCAATGTATGTATTGACAGTGTTCTTCCCTCACCTTCTGTCCTTGCCAGGCAGCTACAAGGTATAATCATCAACATCTCCAACCCCAGGCCAATGTTCAAAAATCAGTCTGCAAATTGATGGGATAAAAGAAAACCTTTAGAAGTCCTAGATATATAACCTTGGATGCTGGCTGACACCATAAAAGATAAACGCATCTAGAATCTGTAAGAGTGAAGAGAGACAAAAAAAAAGTTATCTATTAAATTTTTAACTGCTGTATGCACTAGGCTTGGTTAGAAACTTTAGCTAAACTCCAAAGGCAGCTGCAGCAATACATGCATAATACTGAAAAACCTGCCCCTTTACTAACATCACAAATAGCCTGTATAGCTTATTGACAAACCAGCCCACACAGTTCAGTATTTTGAGCACCAAACTAGAGCACACGTTTTTGAATGCTACCCCAAGGCACCCCCCGTTCACACTAAACAAGCAATGAGGTTAAGAGAATATAATTACTAATTACTGCTTAATTTATGTCTAGATTTACGCTTAGGCAGATACCTAGTAAACACGAATTAGCTGCATCTACCTTCACTCTCTATCAACTCCGTAGGACTTCCTTCTCTCGGACTCTTTCTCCCATCACACACCAAGATGTCATACACCCTTGAGGCTGTAAAGCAGTCTGTATGCAAAGCCTCTGCCTTAAATATTTTTTCAATAAATAATTCTGCTTTCAGAGTCTGCCTGTGTAATCTCTGACTCTTGTGTACATACTCCCTTCTAAAACTAAATTCTTACCATGTCCAAACGCTGCCATTAAGCATGCCTGTGAGTTCTAATTTAATCAGAAAGGACATCTTTTTTCTTGTCTACCTTTTAGAAATAAGAACCTGACTTGGGCATGGCTAAGTGTAATCACTTCCTGTTTACATGTCAAACTGAACTTTGCTGAGTAGAAATAAATCACTATAATGTTAAAACAGCTTCTCTCTATCCAGTGAGTTGAGCTCTCAATATACAACTTCCACAATAACATAACAGAATATAGAGTATATTTATGTAACTGCTGACATTTATTATGTGCTGACGTGTAGTTTTTATTAACAGCACTTCACTGAAACTAGACATGACCACAACATACCAGATTGTAGTGAAAGTTATTCAGGATGAACAGGATTCTATGTACAGAATGACACTATAAGAGCATATTCTGAACAGAAGAGTCAAGCAGTTTGATGCACGGAGACATACTGAAGCACAGAAGAGGAAACTATTTCCTACCCCAGAACATCCGTAAATGTTGCTCCATTCTTTTGCAGAACAGTCCACAGGGAAATGCATCCCACCCAACAGATCATGCTGGATCCACTAACTAGTAGCAAGACCCTTGGAGCAAGCGACAGAAGCTATCTGTCTCCATCTTGCCTGCTTCAGTGCTATATATTTAAGAAAGCTGCAAGAATGATTTGGTTGCCCAACGCTAGTAACTGCTGAGCCTGTTTTCAGTAGCTATCAAGAGGAGGCTGCCCCACCACAAAGCACCTGAAACTGGAAATGAAGATGTAAACAAGCCCTCAAAGCTCAAACAGCTGAAGAGCCACCCTCACCATAAGAGAAAGCTAAGGGTAAGGGGAGCCTGAGCCCACACCCATACAACCATTAGTAGATAGCACTCACAAATACAGATAAAACTGGTCCAGTCAGGGTCTTCTTCTCTGGGGCCACTGTTAACAGCAGAACACAGTCACAGCCTGCTTCTGGGGTGGGAGGGGGCATAGCTCTTTTTTAATGCAGCAGCTCTTTATGAAGGTAGGGAGCAGAGAGAAGAAAGAAAAATCAGTCTCCACAGGAAGACCTCTCCAACTGTTAAAATCAGGGGAAGCATCAGCTCCAACAGTCACCAGGGGACACCATTCACCTCTTACAGAGTGGCTGTTACCCACACGTAGTGCATTTGCTAAGATTCCCTAAGACTACCAAACACTTCCCAGGTTGCAGCTGAGAGTGATGCAGAACAAGATCCTTTATGATCCTTTATGCAGAACAAAATCTTTTATGACTCCAGATGGAGAGAAAGTTACTGCAATGAATAGTTTCAATATCAAACAACCAGAAAGCAGAAATAAGTTATTAGTGATTGCCACAAAACTAAGAGCAAGGATAGGCAATACTATTTCTCATGTGTGCTACTCACCTCGGTTGAGCAGCCCACATGAGGTGGGCCCCAGGCTGCCAGCCGCAACAGAGAACTTGTCTTTGAGCAGCTCACTCTCACTCAGCCCCAACGGGTCTTGCTAACAGCCATAACAATGTATTCCAAAACAAGGGCAAGGCAATAAAGATGTGAACATCACCTGATAGAGTGACCACAGTTCTGGGTGTCTCCCTCACAGAAGCCTGCTTTTCATCATTTTAATGCACCATTATGGCACTAAGCTAAACCCAGGTGGGCACAGCAACAGGTCCTTTTTGGGAGGCTAACCAAAATTAATTTAGGCATTTGCTAGGCAGTAGTTCTGGCAGCAAACCTACCACTTCCTTTTAGGAATGTGAATCCTACCCAGATGAAATACAAGCCTGGAATATTCTTTTAGTTCAATAACAAAGGCAGTTGAAGCCTGCCTGTAGCAGAAATTGGTGAGGACACCAACACAGACATTCAAAAGCATCTAAGAAATGAATAACCTAATTCAATAAAACACATAAATAATATCCTCAACCCAAGCCCCAGGAAAGGAGAAAGGCTCAAGAAAGCAATACATGACTACTCCAAATGTATGAAGTAAGCGGGAAGTCTGCAACCTTTCAAAAACAAAGTGTCTGTGCCAGCACAGCAGATGGCTAAGAGGCACAGGGAGGGAGACATGCATTACTAACGTGCACCATGCAGGCTACAAAGCTGGCTTGGAGGTGGAAGGAGGACAGAGGGACACGTTTCCATGTACTTTTGTAACTACTGCGGTAGTAAACACAACCAAAGGAGAAACAGTATTTTCAAGATAAAGTATTTCAGTTGTCAATAAGGTCAAGGCACACAGAGAAAATAAACAATAAAAGCCTCAACATGTGCAGCTTATTACCAAGCTTAAACTTTCCTTACTGTGTTCTGCTGTTCACGACAGGCTGCTCTGTAAACCATTCCACTTGGTTCTCATGTCACTCTCATCACTACTCCGTAAGTCCTGAAAAGCAAAGCTGAAGGCTATCAACAGCAACCTTTACTTTCCTCCTTCACCTTAAATGCTCACACGTTTGTACCGCACTTTCCCTGAACTCATATACAGAAAGCCAAAGGTTAGAAGAAGCTTATACCTGAAAAACCTAATCTTCTTGATGTGAAATCAAGTCCTACCATCACAAATAATCAGGCTTTACACTGGCAAACTCAAGGATTTAGAGACACATGACAGTCTGAAAATGGGTGATCTCAAAAACGATGCTTCCATGTGTCTATTATTGTTCACTTTACCTTGCTCTGGATTAAACAGTGATGCCAATTAGCTCTATAAACTGAGTCCTGCTGGACATACTTGCTTGAATGAAGGGAACGTGCAACTTCCCAGGCCAGAGGTGATCCAGAAAGAGTTTTTCTATTTTGACGTAGGGAGAATCCCAACCTATTAAGTCTTGCTAGACCTGAAATAGCTTTTTTACACAGAGGAAGCTTTGGTTTTCTTATACTGTAGTTCTGGTATCTGCACATTTTGCAGTACGCTCTTACCTTCACAAAGAACAAGATTAAGTCTGGCACGACTAGTGCACCACCATAGCTCAAATGGGACTTTTCCAGACTTAACACCTAATCTTCAAATTATGCAGATGTATACATAAACTGACTTATCAGATCTCCCTTTAAACACTAGATACTAGCAAGTTTAGCATACTTTAACTCATTAAAATGATCCTAATCTACTAGATAAACATCTATGGTATAAAAATATGTACACAAAAAGTATACTGTTTTTTTATGTGTGCACATAAATATATACATATATTTGTAGTAGCTTGTCGACATTCAAAAACTATACTACTTTACTGAGATCCTTTTCAAAGCTAATTAAGTACACCTCAGTTTACATCATGCATTATACTCTGTAGACTGACTGCCAATTTCAAGCAACATCACCAAGAAGCAGAGTAAAAAGCACAGACTTCACAGTAGAGATGCAAACTATTCTCACGATGTGTTTTCACCTTGCATGCAGTATTTACAATAATAAACATGGAGCTCGTAGTATTAAATTTAGTCAGAAAAAACATGAAAAACAAAAAGAAATTGAGAGCTTCCTTGTTTTCTTATAGGCTCATTAGCAAAAGCCTCCCCTCTTAACACATACATCCTTAAACTGGAAAGAAAGGAAACATCTGCAGGGCTGGTAGCATAACAGCAAAATGTCATGTGATCTTAATTTAGCTAAATTGAAGCTTTTCCTTCTCTGCTTGTTCTGTCGTTGCTTGTTAAGAATAGGAAATGCTTTGTCCTCACCTTACAGTCTAATCTGAAGTATCAGAAACAAGAGACAAAGAAAACAGGCTTCTGCCCTTCAGCATTGAAGTAATGTTAGACGTTATTCCATGCATGATAAAAGAACCTTCTCAGCAGTGCGACAGAAGTGATAAAGAGTGGTTTGCACACTCACTGCCTGTCAAGGACTTACACTGCTTCTTTTAGCCTATAGGAACTTTCTGATAGACTCAAGAATACAAGCTGCCTGCCCAATTGCCAATTCTGCTCCCTACAAACAGGGAGAGAACAGTAAGAAACACTGCCAATGTCCTCAGGTAAGTATGCTGCTGCAAGAATAGGAATGATTTTCAATGAAGTTTGCACTCTTCTGCTTTCTAGTTACGTGGACTTTATCAAACCCACAACCTTCCAGATAGCTTCCATTACACTTTCACCAGACTACTATAACATACCTATTTCATGAGAAACAGCTTTGCAGAACCCATAAAGAAAACCCAGATCACTGCACAGTGTAAAACCTGACCTGCATGGACCCCTTTTCAGTAACCAGAAAAACCACAGATTTAAACTCATGGCACCTCTGAAACTACCCACACATTTCCCTCTGTTCATACCGTTTCTCCTCCCCGCAGCCAGAGGCTGTATCTTGATACAAAAAACTATCAACTATGTCCCTTGTAGAGTCAAAGCTGATCAAACCACCCAAGAGAACACCCGCTTTTCCACAGCCACTCTGTCCCCTCTGCAAACTTCTGTGCTTGGATTAGGCTACACCATGATGCAACTACAACAGCGAGTATGGGATTTACTCTATAGGCTCAGCAATGCCTTATACCTGCTCTCTATCAAATGTAAGTATGAGGTTGATCTTCTTGTACTGAAGCTACTGAACTTTTCAACATAAACAGACTATGCTCATTCCTGTTCTAAAAAAAAAAAACCAAGAAAATGAGACCATTTAGAGACTATCCAGACCACTTCATTTGCATAAACACTTAACCATACCTGCTGGTAATTCAAGCTGTTACGATCATTCAATTCTGCAATATTGAAGCTTAAGATTTTTTTCCATGCTCAACAGAAATGTCTCTGACCTGACCAAAGCCAAACAGAAACATTTGGAGTATCAGAGAATTGACCCTCAATGTCAAAATCCAATCTGTCACACTAAAAATACCGTTATTGTGAGTTGGTGTTCCAGAGCCTGCCTCTGTTTAGAAAACATTTACCTAGACACATAGGGAGAATTTTAAGGACTGACTCAACAGAGAAACTATTCATATCAAACCTAAACTTCTCCAGAAGTTTAATAAAAAACACAACAAAACCTGGAAAACAAACAGATTCTTCACATCACATAGACAGCTTCCCACCTCAAAAATAACCTCTAAATATACAACTTGAGCTTCTCAGTGTTAAAGCTAATACAGAGACTATTAATAAACTCCTGGAGACAAAATCACCACTTAAATATAATGCTAGCACTGTGTTTCAAGATATTTAATTTGAACAGATTATATAACATGCAAATCAACACACTGGAAGTTTTAAAAGCCTTAAACTCAGAAGTGAAAAGGCTTGAGGTCTGTACAAAAGAAACCCCAGCATACAGAAATGCAAAGCCACCCACCAATCCAAATACCCAAGTTAAAGTATATCAAAACCCTACATTTGTAATCTATTGTGTACATACAACAGAGGGGAAAAAAACCAAAACTTTTTCACTGAAGGACTTCATCTACAAAGCTACAATGCTAAGAAAGGTGCTTTAAAAAGAAGTGTTAAATCATTAACCTGAAAAAAAAAAAAAACCAACCTTACATCTTTATGCCCAGAGGTTAAATATCACTAAGAGGGTAGAGAGGAGAAAGCTGTCCACAGGATTTTCAGTTTAGCTGCACATCCAGAAGCTTTTCAATGGTGACTTACAATGTTATTACACATGACCTGTGTATTTCCTCACAGTTTGCAGTGAATGTCAGTAGGAATGATTCATGTATACTGACTACATCTACATTTGTATCTGTCTGGAGGTTGGGGTAGGAAGAGAGAAGAAATCTATTTTAATAGAAATCTATTTCCTTATTTTATAACTACTCATCTTTGTATGCCTACTACTAGGGCTTGAATTGCTCACTGTTGCCGAGTTACCTCCCTGTACCTATGAACATTACAAAATGTTTCCCCAGCAGTGTAAATTCCCACAATGAGTAAAGCCACCAGCTATTTCCTGCAATGATTTTAAATATACTCATTTTTTACTCAATAAAACTGAAAACATAACACCCTGCACTGTGTGATGAAGAGACAAGATTTTTATCATAGTCCCTCCCTCCCCGAGGCAGAAGATAAACAGAAGTAAGAGCATGCTGAGATAACATAAATATCACATTTCAAAACCATTATCAGCTGCAGATATCTCAGAAGAAATGCAGCCACTTTTGTTATTTCACTCTCCAAGTGACAAACCTGGAAAACTGAAACTGTTTTAATGTTGCCAGATTCTCTGAAGGCAGAGAAATAGCTGCAGTGCAGCAGCTGTTGCAGTACTGCTGCGTCCTGGGGCTTGAAGGCAATGTGAGAGCCAGGCTTGTGCTGCAACATCGCATTCTCACATACTGTCTCACAAAAAAAAGAGCCTGCAATAATGAACTCAAGCTCAAAAAAATAGAAATAAGAGATCTTGGCTGCTATACTGTCACAACATACTAGTGTATTTTCAAGTACACCAATACAGTCTTTCATGAGAAGCTGCCTCCAAGCCTAACAACTTCAATGGTCAGGCCCACTCCGTACAGTGAAATTTGACCAACTGTTAAGTTTACAGAACTTTGCCAAATACTTGTCTCTGGCTGCAAAAACCAAGATCTAATTATTTACAGGGCTCAAAAAAATTACTGTTATTTTTAGAGGTTCGGATACAGAGATAAGATAAAAAATAGAAGCCAGTTGTTGACCAGTGAAGAACCAATGAGACCAGCACATGAGAAGATCTGCTTGTCTCAAACTAATAAAAGCCCACTTAAAGTGCAGTGACAAACTAACATATGCTCTTTGCGGGTAAGAAGGCATCCCACATTCAACTTATGGTCTACCGTGCCCTATCTTAACACTTGAAAGTAAGGTATTTGTGATGCAAAGATCAAAAACAAAAACCACTGTATCATCTGCTTTATACTACCTACTAGTAATTTTTCTAACCATCTGAAGGAGGGGTATTATTTTAGACATATTTGCTCTAATATACCCCACCATGGCCACAAGGTGGAAAGACATACTAACCTCGAGAGTTCACCTGCAGCCTGAAGGCTGATGAAAGATACCATTACAAGGACAGAAGGGGTAGCTCCTTCTGCATCTCGTACGAGCTGTAGTCTCAGAAATGTACCTTAGCAAACTAGCTGTGATCCACGTAAGAGTAATTATTCAACAAATACATGGAAGTGCCAATTAAGACTTTTACTCAGTAACACGAGTTTGTATTTTCTTCTTTTAATATATATTTCTGATGACTCCTTAGAAGAAAATTTGTTTTCCTGTAAAGCAAATCTTTAACTCAGCTCTCAGATCACAAGCAGTAATTCATCCCCTGATGTTTTACAGGGCTCAGGATGAATGGAAATTGCCAAGAAACCTCTATAACTTCTGCTAATTCAAAGATACCACGAGCCAAACCAGAGCTGTGCTTTGAGGTTACACCTGAGAAAGAGCTGTTAGTCTCAGGCTTCACAGGTTTCACATCTGCTTTCTTACCAGCCTGGATGCTGTTAAGTGGAGAACATCAAACAGCAACAATGCTATACAAAGCAGTGTGCATCTCTCACCAAGCTTGACAGCTTCCACTTTGGCCATGGCATTTCAGCTGCAGTAAGAAGAGAGCAGCTGCACTGTAATATCCCATGAACGAACTTTTAGCTCCATTTCAAACAAAAACACCAGCAGCAACTCAAGCATGCAAGTAATTTGAAGTACACTGATCTATTTCTTTCCAGCTTGGTAAGAAATAGGGTTTAGGCTATGTGAACTCTCTTTGAGTGGGCTTTGTTGGCTTGTGGGTGTGTGTGTGTTGTGTTGGTTTGTGGGTTGGTTTTGTTGTTTGGGGTTTTTTAAGCTATTCACTTCAATCCTCCTTTCCCTTTCCCTGTACTTATAATCAAACTTATTTCAAGACTTTACAAACTGACCCACATCATGAGCAAAGCCTTTTTTTATTTCTTCTTGATTTCTCTGTAATATGGTAAGCAACTGTCCCATTGAATTTGCCTATACAGGTGAATTCTGATATATGTGTAAGCAAAATGCATTAAACTTTGTGAAACAGTTAAACACCTGCAAAAATTAAGACTTTAAGAGAATTCCTCTAGTTTTCTCAAATCTAACAGGAGAGACTTTTTCAACCTTTTTTGAGGCGATGACTCAAAACACCCAGACATTGTGAATCAGCTTCTGCATCATTAAAAAACCAAACCAAAACACCGAAACACACAAAAACACCACCACCCCACAGTAATGTATTTTACTGATTACGAAGTTTCAGTAGAGAAACTGCACACAGGGTTTGCTTGTATTTTAAATAGCATATTGTTTCAAAGGACTTCTGTGTATGGTGGGAATACTTTTGAATCACTTGCCTCCAGTTACTGCACTGAAAGAGCAACTTTGCAAGAAGTGCTTACCTTCCTCTTTCACCACAGGAGACCGGCTGAATGTTACACAAGAGACACAGATAATACCTGTAATACTTTTAAAGTAATATTACAATTGCATACACTACTTCAAATCCTTTAGTAAGTGGATTCCATTTTAAAATATTTCCATTCAAAATCCAGGCAGGTTTTTGGGCTTGATATCATGCATCTGTTGTCATCCCCCTTTCCTCCTTCCCCTCATGTCTGCAGTCAGTCAATTAGACTTAACTTCGTCCACATTAAGAACTGAATAACATCCTGTCAAATTTCATTTTACCCTGTATGTTAAAAAAAACCAGCAACAACCTCCCCTTACACTATTTTTTTTAATCATATATGATTAAGTGCTTTGAAGTATTTCAAAATACTATTTTAAGGCCTTTTAAAGCAGGAAAACATATCAGCTTTGTATTTATTAACAATGCAGTTTACCCTGGCATATCTCCCCTTTCCTCTCCATTAATTTTTATCTTTTTGTGCAATTCACAAAGTAAAAGCTCTCAAAGTTCAAGACTCTAAGAAAGTAACCTAAAGTACTCAAAGTGTTAAAAAAGCAATTATATAGTTAAAGCATGCTTTGTATACTTAACAACTCAAAAAACCTCCTTAGTAAATGGCAACATTTCTAACATTGCATCCTCAATAGGATTGAGGGTAGGGAGAAGAAACTGAACAGAGCCTTCCCCCCTCCCCCCCCTTAGTAAATTATGTCATCATATTAAAATATTCAAGAATAAGCAAACAACAAACCTGATCACTCCACGCACAATACAGGTTACATATGAAACTCCATTTATGATTGATCATGCAGTCCAAAATCTTAAACTGTGCCATGTCTTGCTATAGCGCAGACTGCTGCTGTACTCTGACTCAGCTTTTGTCCCAAAGATCCTCGAGGATATGAGAGCTATGCAGTAATGACATTCAGGAACAAGGACCTTCCTTCCTGTTCAGGCTCCCTTCCCATCCCAACTATGTGTCAACTCAACAAGATAAACTGACAGAACTGCATAACATTCTTCAAAATAATACTTCCGAAGCTGCCAAATTATGTACTCTTGGGAAAAAGAAACGGGAAGTAAGAACATCCTAAGAAATCTCACTAAAGCAAACACAGAAAGGCACTCTCAAACTCTGCGTGTTTCCCCCTTCATTTCTGCAGCTGCTACAACCAGTTCAAATATCCACAATTTAGTGCAATAATTTACATCGTACAAATCTTAATTTTGCTTAAGCACAGTTGTGATGATGGCTTCTTTGTTCTCATGAGATTCAAAAGCTTAGAGTTCCTATTTTAAACACAGCATGAGCAAGTTTAAATACAAGCAACTTTTCAAAAATCAGGAGAACTTCATATTTTTCACAAAAATGGTATGGGTTCATCTTCCTCAGGTTCTTAAATGGCAGAGTACTGCTAGCACTGCACAGAAATGCTGTCTTTTGTAATGAAGGATAACAGCCCTACTGATAGAGAAACGGAATTCTGCAACACTAGAGGGATCCTGAAAATCTGCAGAAATACTGGAAGAGTTTCTTTCTTCCTTTACGTATTTCTTTTATTGCAATCTGCAAACAACCATCCTATTTCAGCATGTGCCTCATATTCTGCATCTTGACTGCCCACCTTGTATTCCCTCTTCCCCTTCAAAGGTGAGATTCAGAAATACAGGAAATGTGCCTCCCCAGAAACATACACAGTTTACCTGATGATTAAATGAACTATTACCTAGACACAATCATCTGCAGTTTAAACATCACAATTAACTAATAAATGCTTCGGAAAGAGAGACACAAGGCTTTATCTAACAGGTATAATTCATAGAATCATAGAATCGTTAGGGTTGGAAAGCACCTTAAGATCATCAAGTTCCAACCCCCCTGCCATAAGCAGGGACACCTCACACTAAACCA